>JAQIXA010000074.1:0-71896 GCA_034699045.1 Nanhermannia cf. coronata Gr-Ori-00579 | reverse complement strand
AAATTAAAGCTTTTGGCAAAAAATATAAATAAAAGTAAATCCTCTTTTGATTTTTTCCAATACGTACACAAGCATTAGCAATAGTAGTTTAGTAGTAATAATATTATATTGCATTCGATTATCGAAAGACCTCGTTGGTACGTACTATACATACTACAGCTAAAATTGATCAGGATGATCTTGACATGGTTTTATGTATTGAGTTTTAAAAAAGCATTTTTAAACTAAACATGTTTTCCTTTAATTCTATAAGTGTACAGTACAGTTTGTACGAGATCTAGGTATTTCAATTTCCAATGATTAAGTATAAAGTCAAAAAGTACATGTTAGTAACAGAGGCTGATCTTGATATGAAATCTATTTTTTTCTCTCTACTTAAGTAAATTAACTCTTGATTTCTTAAATATAGGTAGGTATATCAGCTTTCTTGCTATTATTAGTATAGTGTATGGAAGCTGAAGGATAGTGCCCTTGATTACAAAGCGTTATTTTTGATGAAATCATAATTTATAGAATTTTGGAGAAAATCTTAAAAATGCACAATGAACTTTTTGAACAAACCCTTCTGAATCTAAATATACATAAGTAAAAAAAAAAATTTCTTATCATTGCCTTAGTTCTTAGTTAGTTCTAAAATCCTCGAAGATTTTAGGACAAAATTAAATGGAAAAAATAATCACTGGTATCGACAGACTTTTGATTTTGTCAATATCTGAAAGTCGATTATATTTGTCTCCAGATACATATTATTTTACCTACTATAGATTATAGATTTATACACAAGTTTGCATAATTATTGGTTTCTTTCGTTTTTTTCGTTAAAATAACGAGTTTCCACTCCTGATACTATCCTTTATCTTGTTCTATGTAGGTACTAGAGTCTAAGAGTCTAGAGTATTTATGTGGGGTATAAATACTTTACCAGAAATGAAAATCAAAATTAGTGTATAAGTACGAGTACTAGTTTACTAGTATGCAGTATCAGTAGCAGTAGGTCTATACAACCTAAACTCTAAATTAAAAGTATGATAGGATAGACAGAAGGGTTTAGTTTACAAGTCTTTGAGCTGAGTTGAGTTGAGACCTACTTTTTACAAGTTTGAGAGTTCACTAATAAGAAAAGAGAAGTAGAAAAAAAAGCAGTATAGAAAAGAAGAGAAAAGTGATTCATCTGGAAGAGGCAGGAGAATTAAAAAATCCAAACCATCATCGAAGAAAAACTTTTTTTTTCTTTTTTTTGTCCTATCTATACAGATATATCTTTTACTTTGTCCATAATAGTACTTTGCAAACCGAAAAAAGTTGGTAAATCATGAATGAAAAAAAATCATCCTTCATTTCAACAACCTACCTATCAGTATCACCTAGTACTCTGTAGGTACTACATCAAAGCATTTAAATTCAACCTATTTTGGTTCTTGATCACAACATTTTGAGAGAAAAAGTCTCACAAAAAACGAGCAAGAAATTTTTTTTACATCCTAACCTAAATACTTATGTATGGTACGAGTACTTAATATAGTGTGTAACAATGCCAGTTATATACCAGTAATTCAATCTGGAGCAGAAGAGCCTACTATTATTTTTCCTTATCAAGTTGAACATGATGGGCAGCTAGGTATCATACTAGGTATTATTAATTTAAATTGTAAATGAAAAACTTGAACAAGTAAAGTTAGCAAACTTTAAATTAAAAAATATCATGAGAGATATTATTTTTTAAATAGTTGACCTAGATATATTCTGCTTGTTTTGTACCTACTATCTAAAAGTTGAGGTAGTAGTACATTTTGGTATAATGAATTTAGATGTAATGATGAAAAACTTCATTTATATATTTACATTATTAAATTCGATTAAAATCGATTGTTTTTACGAATTACTACTAATATTATACTAGGCGAGTATGACAGTTAATGATACAAATCCATGATAAGACTGTAGGTCTAAATTCTAAACATAGTCTAATAATTAATGATATCTTATCTTATAACTTATACGACTTTATATAACTTATAACTCGTAGGTACCTAGTATTTTATCATAATTCCACTTTTCTCTAATTATAACATAATATTGCTATTGCTAAGTAAGTACCCTACCTAAAGCGGCAATATGTATATAGAGTATCAATTTCAAATTATCGGTTATCTTTAAGATCTTTTACTAATCAAAATATTTAAGCTTATTTACTCTAATTTAAGGCTCAATGTATCTTAGAAATACCCTTATAAACAAATATATAGGTTTTTTAGCCAAGTTCTAATAGTAGTAATAAAAGATTATAATATACTTCAGTGCTTAGGTACAGTATATTAGTATTATATGAGTATGAGTAGTTAAATATTAGAGGTCATTTTATTTTGTAACTCATTTCTTGAATTCCCCCCTTGGTATTGAATTAAATTGAAGTAAGTTAAATGATAATGTTAAGTGAATGTATAAAAATGGGCCCCACTTATTCTGTTTCTGTACTATTAGTATCTAGCTTTAGTTTTCATATTTATTTGGTAGTATTTTTTATAGAAAATGCATAGTAGGTAGTCAGTAGATGTATAATATGTATTTACTACTAGTACTACTTATAGTAAGGTAAATGACATTTTTACCCAATAAAAGGTCATTTATTAAACTGCTACCTCGGCTCCTAATTCAAAAAATTTGCCTATTAAAGAATCGAGAAGCCAAGATGCCCTACAAGGCAAGTGAGAGAATCCCCAGAGGGGAATGAATGGGAAATTGATGAGAAAACTTTTCAGCTTCTTATTCTTATACTTCTTTCCCTCACAGAATAGAGAAGTGTATGAGTACTAGTACATTGACCCGTGCTACGCACTGAAGAAAGAACTACTGCTACTGATATAATGACCTTTATTTGAGATCATAAAGGCCCGAATACAATTCGAATGAAATCACCTTACTCATATTTTCCCTCTCTTTTTGTAATTTAAATACCACAATATAATAAAGAAATTCTGGCTTAATATTATATTGTTTGATCAAAATTTGTTAATAATCAGATTATATATTATTTATATTTTGGATCAGTCTGTATTTATTTTATTATCAGACGGTATTGGATCACTCGGTATTTTATAATTCGGTACCGTACCAGTAGTTTATATATATATATACATAAGTATATTTGTACATATATATATGCTTGTTTTTATAATCAATACCGTTTTGAATACAAAAATAGAAATATACTACCTAGGTACTTACTATAAAGTATCTACATAATATACATCTTTAAACGCATACCTATACATTATTATTATTACTTACTGTATATATGGTATTAGTATTCAAAGAGTTGCAATATTACATAATACTGTAAAATAGCTTTCTCCCATTACTATAATACTATAGACAGTACATTGGTACATATATGCATAGGTATGCAGTAGTATAAACTAAATAATAATAGCAATTTGTTTGTCCAGACCACACAGCTTTTCTTTGCTTCCCGCTAGATAATAGACTCACATACTTCAAATAATACATACCCTACTGATAGAAAGAAATATCATTAAGGTTAGATTTCCTATGACATACTGTCCCTATATCATCACTATTGCTAAACTTATAGACCATTAAAATAAACTACTTACCTATAAGTAAAGGAGCCTACTATAGGAACTACCTATAACATAGATATTGAAATTGGGCATTTTTTTTCTTTGCGATTCAAAATGTCAATGGTCTTAAAATACATGACATTTCTCTATTTTTGTTCCTACAAATAATATTATTATACCTAAGTAGGGTATTACATTTCCAATATTATTTATATAATATACATATTATGCTCTAGTTTTGCTTTTTTTTGAACCTTTTGTTTGCCATTTAAGCTTCACTTTGGGGTATTATCGCTATTTCTCGATTTTTTTTGCCATTTTTCATTTTTGTAGAAATGACAATTAATGTATTGACATTAAAAATTCTACTTATAACTTTCTACTTGTGGTTGGCTCAAGTTTAAAGATAACAAAGTAAAATGTGTGCCAAAATTTGTGAATTAAAATTAAATAGATAAATTACCATTTATCATTAGCATAAGTTGGATTTAAAATTGATAGAAAAGTAACCAAAGGTTGGTGTAGGTGTAGGTACTTATCTTTAGTACTTACTTCGTAGGTACTACAAGCACCTCTATATGTAAAGTAAAGTCCCTTATTATCACAAATGTGTATGTAGTTCAACAAGTACTGTAGCTGAAGCCAAAATTCTTGTATTTTCTGAAGATGAGGGATTTTGCATAAAGGAAAATTGTATTACTACTATCTCTAGGGCAGGATCTCTGATATATATCAGTAGGTACATTAGGTATGAATATATGCAAATATATTTTATTTTATTTAAATTTAGATATTTAGGTAGTAATTTTGCACTGGTGTTGGTGTCATGATATAAAGTAGTAAATGGTGTTTTTCCATTCTCTCTGTCCCCGATATTTCCAGCTGTACCCTTAGTGTAAAATAATGGTTGAAAATATTCAGGATTTTTGAGGGTACTCTAAGAATAAGTAAGTATACATATAGTAAGTATCTTAATGTAGCCATAATTTCAAATAAAGCAAATAATGTGACAGATCAAGTCATTTAGTTCGTGCTTGTAGAGCCCGTCCTCCGGCTTTTAACCCATGGAAAACCCATATAAAATGGCATAAGTCCCCCAAAAATACTAAACTTACACTTTATGTATAAGTATTTCTCTATTTAAAGTGGAAAAGAATTTCACTTCTCTCGAGTTAAAAATACAAATAGAGATACTTAAGAATGGTATAACTATCAATATATGGTAGTGCTAGGGTGTGTCTGTTTTAAGTTTTAGCCATAATAACATGTATAAAGATATCCCAAGAAGTGGTTCAATCAGCTTAAAAACATGCATTAAGAAAAACTCAAATTTTTTTGGAACACTAGATTGGGGCTCAAATCTTTTGGAATAATGTGACTTGGAATTGTATTAAATACCAACCAGTAACCAGTAAAACTACAGATAGTTTGGTTTTTTAAATTTAAATTAAATTTTTTTATTGTAGTATTTACCATATTAAAGTTAGTTGAACATAACCCCCCTACCAACTTACCAACTACGAGTACTAACTACATAGAATAGTTTGCTCATTATTATTAAATACACTAGGCCATTATATTCCAAATTATTATCTTTACACTAACACCAGTATTTCATGAATTTAAACTTTTCGGCTAAAATAAAGGGCTTGACTCCACGACCTTTTTAAATGTCTAATCGCAAAGTATAGGTACTACTTACTTACTAGTATCTACTTTGGTGAAAGTAGGCTAGAGCCTGACGGGAGACTGGGAAATCTCTAATTTTACATATTTCTTAATATCTTCTAGACAGCTTTAAAGACAGCAGAAATATTATTATTAGTACCAAATGCTTTCTCGGTTTTAAGATTTACCTCTTAAACTCAAGTAGCTAGTATATTCATATCTGTAGTAGTAGTAGAAGTAGTAGCATTAGTACACTACTCCCTATATACAGAATAAGTAAGCCACAAAGCAAAAGGGCAAAGAATATTTTGAATTTTGGGGGAACCCCTTTGAGCTTTGTTTTCCTATGAACTAATAGTGATTTAAGATGCACAATGGACCAACTTGAGTATGTGAGTTAGTAAATACTACATACCTTCAAGTTTTACTCGGAAATTTCATCCAAGAAAAGCATAAATTATTCAAATAGTTGAAACGAGCTGAAAAGCAGTAGATAGATAGATAGATAGGTATTAGGTATACTTTATTTCTCTAAAGGGCTTCTTGTATTTAATCTAGAAATTCTTGACTCCTTTTTCTCATTTTTGAAGCCCTTCCTTCACTTGAATACTGATATATACAAGTAGATACATACATACATTCTACAATATTTTGCAATTGTACTGCATTAAATATAAAATAATCAACAACATTCCTACTACTCGTACTTTTCAAAATTTCAAGCTGTTTCTTTAAGCTATTACTTTGGAGAAAACGAATTCAAATTACTACAATAGATATGTATAAAGTAGTTGATACTAGTACAACAAGTACTAGTTTAGTAGGTATACAAGTACACCTAGTTATAAGGTATTGGAGAAATTCGCTTCATTCCATTTTGTCCATCTGTTTGGGACTTTTGTGTTCTTCGTCATTATAAGTATGGGTAATCGTCTCGGGTAGCAAAATATCGATGAATAATTGAGGGACTGACTAGTAGGGCTCAAAAGAAGAGGGCTAATCTATGAATATTACATTGGGCTTGGGGAAATAATAGTAGGTATAATAATACTATGTAGTACTATGTAATACTAGTACGGATATAAGATGGAACAATGGATCCGAAGTTAATTAAAAGTTTAACTTTCTCTCGATGGTGAAATAAACTCGTGGGTGAACGAGTCTTTTGTGCGTGCCTTTAAACCTGCCTAGTTTTTTCTACACATTTTTATATGACAAAAATGTCTAGCAATTTTTTTTTTCAAAACAAGTAAACTCATCTGAAGCTTAATTAGAAATTCATCTACATATGATAATTATATATAATAATCATTAGTTAGTCACTTTCCTAAATTAGATACATATTAAAAAAATATCTAAAATCTTCGTTTTCGACAAAAAAAGTGATTCTAGAGTATGATTATGATTATGAATATTTTGGATGGTTTAAGATGATTCTTTGTACGTTCAGTTTGTACTTTCTCGAGTTTTTTAAAAAGATCTAGGTATCTAGGCATATATTAAAATTTTAGATCGGAATCACTGTTTCATTAGGAAAAGGGTGTCCAAATTTCATAAACATTTCCAAACTATTCTAAATCTACTCCTAATAAATAATTCTAACATTTCAGAATATTATTTCTAAGCAAAGTATCTCGGTGCTTTTGTACTTTGAACATGGTTCTATTTATCCAAAAATTAAATTATATACTAGTAGGTGTAGGTACATAGCATAGGTAGATTTGCAGGTTTATTCGGAAAAAAAGCTGGTCTTCTCGTCGAGTCCCTACGAGGAAATCGAAAAAAAAAGTGAAAATGCAATTTCAGGTCGAGCCCGGTATTGTGTAATAAACTTATTTATTTTTATGATTAGGACCGGAGGCAAGTGCGGAACTTGAATATTATTCTCCTGTGTTTGAATGATCTCTTAATATTTATAACTCTATTACCGGTGAATTATTCCCTCGTGATACAGGGGTCCCCCACCCAAAAAAATACTCAATAATATACCATACCATCATAATCATCTCATAGGACCTAAAACACGATTAATTATTCTTTAAATTTCAAAGTTCACTATATTATATAGCATTGTATCTCAATAATAATTCATTATTCGAGGCTACTTATGACATGATTAAACCGCTTTTCCCCAACCAACCTTTTCTTTTATTGTCAAAAATAATAAGTAATCACCATACATACTATAGTACACCATTATATACTCGTACAATACTAGTATACTTGTAATTAATTAATAATTAACGCACATTGCCCCTCAAAGACCTTCACTAGAGCTCATTCTTCCAATCAATCCTTTATTACATCAGCCATAATAATTAATAATAAAAGAGATTATCATATGAGACTAGCCAATTATAACTCAGACAATTGTAGGGTACCTATATCAAAATATTCATAAAAATTTAGATGTTTTTTTGAAATATGCATCGAACCTAGGTCTATAGAACTAGAGTAAAGCTCTATCTGTATAATAGTGTATGTATATTTAGGGTACTAGTATCCGCTGTTTATGAAAAACTTTTTTGTCATTTCGGGTCATAAAATATGAGTGCTCGTATAAACAGGAAATCTTAATAATTCTAAGGGTTAAAAGATTATTATATGTGCTTTCACCTACACTTGGGTTTCCTAATGGAGAAAACATAAGATTCAAATTTTTTTAAGAGTAAAGTTTTGTTTTACTTTACTATTTACTAGGGAAAAAACGATAAGTTTTTTACATAAGAAATAGGTATATGTACCCTACTAATAGTTGGTAGGGTACTCTACTATACTACTTGTAGTAAAAAATTTATTTACAAAAAACGACTTTTTATACTTAAATACGCAAAGCACAGCAAAATAAAAAAGAGATAAGAATGTCTGTGTTTGCGAAATAGAGAAAAGTTTTTTTACGATTTAACTTTGATCATTTTGTACACTATATCAGGAGATAAGTAGCTGGCCAGGTATTTATTTATACTATCTACATATCTAAGTAAAGGTACAAAAACTTACGATTAGTACAGATACAAGAACTTGATTTTTTTTTCTAAAAATGTAATTTTTATATAATTTTACTAATATATAAGAGTCTTCTTAAATTCTTAAATACGTCTGGAGCTATCAGTATTTTGCATTTTTGGGAACCTCAATGACATTTTAAATGGGTTAGGGAAACCTTTTCCAAGATTTTTGAAATAGCCAGATTTCATTTTAAGAAAAAGTCAAAAGTCATGAAAAAAATCTTGGAAATCTTAAAAGTCATGAGGAAAAAACCCAAGAGTGCAAATATGTGGGCCAAACATCAAGTACTACCTACTCTGTACATACGACTTGTACAGGAGTATATAATGCAATTTTAGAATCAAAAAAAGTTTTTCGATTCAATCCACTATATGTATGTGTATATATAATATGTATGTATACCTACATAGGTATAAATTGGTTTACTTTTTTTGCTCAATTTCTTTTCTAAACTTTATTTTATTTTATTTTATTTTATCAGAAAAGTAACAAGGTACAGAAAAGCCCCGGTGCCCTTATTGACTCGCTCAACTGAATATATTGCGTATTAACTTTTTTTTCCTCCAAACATTTTGTTTTGTTTCTTCAAGTTTCGATTATTTCAATACATACATATATACATATAGGTATGTAGGTATGTATGTATGTATGTATACCTTTAGATATGTATGTATATTTATTTATTGGATACATTTTCAGGTTTTTTGGGCAGTGTCGAGAGAAAGAAAGAAAGTAAGTCAGACATTTGAACCAATTTGTATAATTATTTTAATCGTTCAGCTTTTTTGGCTAGAGTCATGTCATAAACTTCATGATAAGTTGAGTACCCTATACATACTGATATTTACTACTTGTACTTGTACTTGTAGGTAGGTATAGTATAGTAGTTTAGTCTAATTATCTTAATATCATATAAATTATTTTAATAGCCACCATTATGTAGACTAGTACAGGTACTACTACTTATTGTATAAAGAAAAGAGTCAATTTTTCGAGTGCATAATTGTTATGCTCTCTCATTAATGGACAATTATACACGAGGTGAAATTGAATTGAAATTGACTACCAAATATCATACTACTATTGGTAAATGGCTGTAATATAAGTATAATATACGTAAGTAGGTCTATAAAATCTACATATTTTGATAAACTATGACCTTTCTATCATTATAAATAATTTCATATCAATTTCAGATAGGTATTTAAAAACAGTTGTGAAAAATTGCGTGCAAATCAATCAATCAAATATGGTAAAAAAAGGTTATCTATTTTTAGCCACATTTACTCGTAGACGTAGATACATTTGTACTTGTGCGGGCCCTATTCTGTAGTAAGGATATAGGTTGTTGAAAAGCTTGATCATAAAATAATAAAAGCATGTCATAGTCATAGTAGACTTTTGAAATATTAATAGTTGGAGAGAATCCCCTTTTTTGTGTTAAATACACTTTTCTCTAGCATTTTACTACTGAAATTGAAACACTTATAGTTGGTAGTAGTCTATATAGTCGATAGTTATAGTAGTATAATATAGTATTATCTATATTATATATCTATAAGTATTAAAGATATCGGTAAAATATGTTTGAGTAAATTGTGGGAAAGATTGTTCAAGATATAAAAAAGTCTCTGTTCTGTATGAAATAAAAATCCAGCAAGAGACTACTGACCTGCCAAAAAAGGATTTCACATTTTAGCCTTCATGCTCGATTCTCACCCACAACTGGCCTTCCAATTCTTACGAATTTTTCGGATTTTTCTGGAAGAAAGTACCCTTACCTCAAGCAGGGTTGTCATTGGCACATCATTTTTGATATTTTTTGGTATTTTGAGCAAATTAATATTTTATTTAGGGACAATAAGATTTAAAAAACTCAAAATCTTAGAAAATGAATCCTAAATAAATCAATCTTATATAATATGTACGTACCCTACCTAGGGTATCTTGTAAAAATTGATAAATTTTTTAATTTTAAATCAAAATTGGATCCGTTTGGACACAAAACCTACATTAATAATTTTATTCTTTATTAAAAACTTTAAAATATTGACAAAATTTTTCAAAAGTTTAGAAATTTTTTTGAATTTTTCTTAACCCTGTGCTTTCGAATAGGGATTCGCATATTAAGGTGTAGTATACTCCTATTAGTAGTAGAGTGTAGATCATAAATAAGGCATTTTATGAAAAAACCCTATTCTTTATTTTTGTAGTATCAGTAAGTATTGGACTATGCGTATGTGATGACACCCGAGAATGGGAAATTATTACTCAGCCCCAAAGCCACCTTTAATAGCTCTTTTAATAATTCACAACCCAACGAGTTCCTCACATCTAAAACTAAAATATAAAAGGACCTACTCTATCTATGTACTTTTTATACCTTATGTATGCACCTTATAGGTCTAGTATTTTGTACACTAAAGGGTTTGAGAAGAACCAGAGAGGAGAGTCATCATTTTATTTTACCAAACCAGAGCTTAGATTGCTTGCCATTACTCAAGTTCTCCCAGTTTCTTTGAGAAAAAAACCGAAAAAAAATCTCCACCACATTATCAAAGGCCCCTCTACGTATACCGATATACCTTGGGTACTAAATACAAAGTAAGTATGAGTAAACCTCAAATTTGATTTTAACTAACCAAAAACAAACCGAAATGTATAGAATAATCATTGAAATTTATGTATCTCAACATTAATACTAAAGGTCTGAAACAGTTTTGATGAGATATTTTGAAAATTTTTGATTTAAAATAAATAATAGTAAAGAAACTCAAGATTTCAAAGTTTTTATTTAATTTCAAGATACTTTAGATAGGTATATCAGAATTGCTGAGTTTCAAGTTGAGGGAATTTGGTTTTTTTCATTTACCTCAATAATAATGTAATAAATACTCGTAGTGTAAACTTACTACAATCCCATTGTGGCTGATATTTTGTATTTTTGTATAAGTTTAACCATTGTACTGTACGAGTATAAGTTATACTGTACTGTACTGTACTTGTATTCTATCTGTTAATCTACTATGATATAAGATTTCAAAATACAAAATACAAAATATACAGCGAGTATCAGTAGTACGGCGACGCAGATACAGTCGAAAATTTCTTGGGGTATGAGAACTGAAGAGAGAAAAGTTTCAAGTTCTCTCGAAATTCTCTCAGTTTGAACTGAACCTTCATAGAGCAAGTACTTACGTTTTTGTTAAATTTTCTAAATAAAAAAATCCTTTGAAATAACTGATATAGGTAGATACTTTTTTTAGAACTCAAAGTTTAGAAAATTTTCAAGTTTTACACACTTGAACGGAATCAAAAGTATTTTGAAAAATTCCAAAAATATACAAAGTTCTGTCGTGCGGTTCTAGTAGTTACCTATATGGCTTAAAACATAGTATTGTATAAAATAGGTATTGACAATTTGACATTCTTTACAGTCGATTAATTCAGTTCAGCCCTATACCGTATTCTTATAAAATAATAATAGGATTGATACACGCGATTTTTTCTAATCGTCGCTTTTTTTCTGTCATTCTGAATTTTTCAAACAATACGAGTTGTATGTTTATAAACACATAAAGTAGTAGATATAAATTATCCTTAGTAAAAGAAAAAATACCCAAAATAGAATTATAAAAATATAAAGTATACGAGTGCTACTCAAACTGTTTCAAGACCATTAGTAATCTACAGTTTTATATTTTTAAATATAAATGTATGTGAGAAATGGGGTGAACAAGGAAATTTTTTTGTAAAAAATGAAGATCAAATAAGAGCAAATCAAGTGTAAATCATGTAAAGTCAATAAAATCTAACTTTTCTCAATTGCAAAATCTTCCGGGGTTAATGTCAATCAAGATGGGGAATCGATATGTCTGGATTTTTTGGGTTTTCTGCCTTACATTTTCGCCGATTTCTCCCATGGACTCTTGTCACAAACACCATCACGGAGAGCTCATTGAATGCCGGCTGAGGACACTTAATCCAGAAATTGATTTTGACAATTTGACCCTGTCACATGGAATTGAACCAGAGACAATCCACAGGCTGAAACTTCGTTGTAACGAAGTTCTTTTGTTTGAAAGTGTACTTGAGGCAGGTCAATTGGCTCTACCGACAGTTCAAGACTTGTCGATAGAACAATGTCGATTCCGTTACCTACCCGGCTCGGTTTTCTCCGAAATGAGAAATCTCCGTAAACTGTCCATTAGAACTGTGGGTGACGATTTCAGTGAGATTTCCAGATGGAATATTGAACTTTCTAGAGAGACTTTTGCTGGACTTTCTCAATTACAAAGTTTATCTTTGGGTGGTTCTCTAGCTCATTTTCGATCTGATGTTTTGTGTAGTTTAACTGGCCTTGAACAACTGAACTTGAGCGGAAATGCCCTTACCGAATTATCTCTACGAGAGTTTAAAAACTGTGGCCCAAACCTGAGAAATATTGACTTAAGTGATAATCGTCTCAATGGACTTTATGGACAGTTAGAAATGAGGAAATTAGAGATACTTTCTTTAAGCTCCAACTCACTTGTCGAAATTGAGCCCGGTGTTTTCGCTCACCTCGATGAGTTAAAAGTTTTAAATTTGTCTTCAAACTACCTACTGCAGCTTCCACATCCTTTGCCATCCTCACTTAGATCTCTTGACCTGAGAAATAACTCGCTAATTTCGGCCAATATCACAAATCTAGAACAATTGCAAAGTTTAGACTTGAGTTTGAACAAAATCCAAAGTGTCTCGTTCGGTTCACTTTTGAGGCTCGTGATACTCGATTTATCCTCAAATCAATTAGAATTCATTTCACCAACTTTTTTTACCGAGCTTCGTCAACTTCAAGTCCTCGACCTGAGCCACAATTCCCTCGTGTCAATACCACCAAATACATTTCTACCCCTGAGTAACCTACACTCGTTAAACCTGTCTAAAAATAAACTAAAACATTTAACATCAAACACATTCGATGGTCTATTTGTTCTACACAAATTAAACCTAGACTACAATGAAATCGAGACAATTGACGATGGGGCCTTTAGAAATTCAACTTCATTACAGGATCTGGGTCTACTTGGGAATAATTTGCGGGAAGTACCGCGAGCTTTGAGACTTTTAAGATTTCTGGGGACTCTGGATTTGGGAGAAAACCACATTACCAGACTGTCAAATGAGAGTTTCCTCGGACTTCGTGATCTGTATGGATTGAGGCTGGTGGATAATCAGATTGAGGAAATACCACCAGGCCTATGTCCTCAGGAACACAGTGCTCTACGTGTTCTAAATGCAGCTCAAAATCGAATTTCAAAAGTATCTCTGGGTGGATGTAAAGAGCTTCGAGTTCTTAGGCTAGACTCTAATATTTTGCAAAATGTCCCTGTACAATTGCCTCATTTACTTTGGCTAAATGTGTCTCAAAATCAAATCCACAACTTGGACTACTCATCCCTACCTTCGACTCTCGAATGGATTGATGCAAGTCACAATAAACTACAAAGTATTTCTGGGTCTCACAAGAGACTTCGTGTGATTCATATTTCGAACAATTTGCTTGCAAATCTGACACCTGAAATCCTCCCTGGAACTCTAGAACAGCTCGGAATGAACAACAATAGACTTGTGAGTGTCCACCCTTCCAGTTTCACGGGATGTCCAAACATCCGAAGGGTCGAACTTGTTGGAAATGAACTTGAGTCCTTGAATACTCTCAGACTTCTCCCCATACCCAGTGGTAGACCTATACCTGAATTTCTACTTGGAGGAAATCCTTTTCTTTGTGATTGGTAAGAAATATTTTATATCAGTCATAAAATAAAATTTTTTAATTAGGTAGGTATTTCATTTTTCCAAATTTTGTTCAATTCTTCCTAACTCGAGATTAAAAAAGTCAAAGTTCATGATTCAAACAAAAAGTAAAGTAAAAAAAAAAAAAAAAAGTACCTACAAATATATAAGGCAGATAAATATGGTAGGCAGTTAGGTAGGTACAAGTTTACACGTACTAACATTGTAGATTCATTTACATACTCTACTATGGAATAAATATTGTATATACATAGTAGTACAGATAGTATGGTACTTATACGAGTAGTATCTAAAATTTTTATAAAAGTCTCTATTTATACGAAAAGATCATATTATGCTGATAGGTAGGTATTATCCGAAGATAGGCATAATTTTTAAAAAATATTTGAAAAAATTGCATTTGTACTAAAATGTTAGGCTGTTTGGTAATTCACAATTAATGTACCTAAATGAAAATAGCAGGTATCTATTTATACTGTGTATATATCAAGGTACATACGAGTAGATTCTTTGTAGGTACTTATACTTTGCTCAAGGCAGTCTATCAGATTGGTTTTTTTAAATTAAAATAGTAGGTACCATAATACACTCTCAATACAAGTAGTTCGAACATACTTACTTAAATTGAGCATTTTTGCTAATCAGTAAAGTATTATGTAGTTACTGCTTTTTGAACCCAATATTCCATTTTTGATTAATTTTTTTAATCTTTTCTTGAATTACAGTGAGATGGAATGGATGCTGAGGGTGAATAAAATCAAAGTAGTGGATCTAGACTCGATCATATGCCGACTTCCATTCAGCAAAAGTGCCAGTTTATCAATCAAAAATAAAAAGAATAACAAAGTGACAGCTCTCGTAGAAAGGAGGATCCCCTTAACTGAAATGAAATCTCAAGACTTTTTATGTCCATATTCTTCACACTGTTTTGCCTCTTGTCATTGTTGTGGTAAGCCTTATTTTTCTTTACTAATACTAGTACCAACTACTAGCAGGTTAAATAATTATGCTAAATTAAATTAGAGTAAATCACAAGTACCTATACCTGCTTTCATTTTTGTACAATTGTTCAAATCTCATTTCACTTTTCAAGCATCAATTTAATAACTTGTTCCTTGGTTCTTTTATAGAATTTGATGCTTGTGATTGTCAAATGACTTGTCCAACCAATTGTACTTGTTATCATTCTGACACTTGGAGTGCCAATTTAGTCGATTGTTCCCATGGAGAGCATCTTTTCATCCCACCATCTCTACCTATGGACTCGACCGAGGTCCATCTCGATGGAAATTCAATTCCCATGCTTAAACCCCATACCTTTATTGGTAGAAAAAACCTCAAAACCCTCTTTCTCAACTCGTCACAAATTGAGGGTATCAGCAACAAATCCTTCAATGGTCTCAACTCTCTGGAAAATCTTTACCTTCAATCAAATCACCTTGTAAGGCTGAATGGATTCGAGTTCGATCATCTGACGAGGTTAATCTCTCTCCACCTCCAGGATAATCTCATCGAAAGTATTGCAAATTCAACTTTCCTGCCACTCAGTTCACTCGAAATACTACGACTTGATGGGAACCGATTGAGGGTTTTTGCAATATGGCAACTATCATTGAATCCCTATCTAGTAGATCTAAGCCTGGGTGGGGGTAATGTGTGGTCTTGTGATTGTGAATTTCTCCATCCGTTTGTCAGCTGGACTTCTGAAAACTCGAAGAAAATCTCCGATTGGACTCAAATAACCTGCTCCATCACCCAAGATCCGATTCAATCAAATCAACTACAGCTCTTGACAGAGTTCAACAATTCTTGTGTCGATGGTGTTGATGGTCGGGCCGGAATTGACCTCACATTTCTCCCATACTTGTTAGCCCTACTCATTGTGGGTGTCATCAGTTTGCTCTTCGCCTCTCTGTGGAAGTTATGTGCTCAAAGATTTGCATCTTGGAAAAAAACCACAGAGAATGGTGTCGGCGGTGGTGGTGTTGGTGGTGAGAAACATTATGATGCCTCGACTTGTCACTCGAACACGACGAATACGACCAATTCCTCGGCACTCAGCTCCTCATCAGACGAAAAGGAGAAATGGCCATCAGGGTATGCGATCCCACAGATAAATGGACTGAATGGTATGAATTATAGTGTCCCACCACCAGTCACGAGTGCTCCACCTGTCCCACCTCCAAAACTGTCTCAAATTGTGCTCGCAAATGGACACCAGCAGAGTTATGCAAGTGTCGAAAATCTAAATGATCATGTCTACTCTACTCTGGACCCACCTCATCATAATCATAATCATATGGTACATCATCAACATCAGCTACCAGTGCCAAATGGATACTCTTATGTCAGTCCATGGCATATACACCAACTTCAACAACACCATGATCAACAACAGCAACAACGAGCTCAAAACCAAGGTGGACAAACTTATTTAGTCTGAAAATTTGATCAACAAACTACTCATGCATACTCGTATATTAGTGCAAAAGTGCTTTAAAATTATTATTATTATGTAATAACAGTGTTGTTTCACACTTGAAATCTTCGAGATCGGTTTAAAATAAATTTACAACTCGAAACGATTTTTACGGTAAAAAAAGTCAAAAAATGGTTTTTGGACAATACTGCCAAATATCCTACATATTTACTTTGTGTACTAAAATTTATAAAATATTTCAATCAAGTTAAGGCAAGTTGCTTATTCTTATACTTAATTATATTATGTAGGTAGGTACTAATAACATACAGATAAATATAAGTTCTACACTTATTATTATTGACTATTTTACTCAAATAGTCAATACACTGTATTTTAGTATTTTTACTATTATTGCCTATATACATACATACTTACTACATAATATTACATTTTATTGATTACCAAGTTATATATGATAATAAGCGAATTACTTACCTAAATATATATTATACTTAATAGTAGTACTTCTATAACTTAAAATGATACATTTGAGGCCAAAGAAACAACGATTACTTATACGGTGGGAAATGTCGCAAAAGAAAAAAATGCATTCAGCATACCTATATTTTATACCTACTATAAAAATACCCTTATTGTTAGTAAAAAAAATATTACCATTTCATTCACTTGAAAATGTTTTATAAACATTATAGACTGAATCTTTTATCAATTTATATACCTATACTAAAGTATGTAGTATGTTTAGGTACTTTAAGTACATTTTGAAAATATTGGAAATGCTTTTTGTTCGTTTTAATAATCTCAATTTTGTCCCATTCAAAATTGTATAAGGATTTAAAAAATATTTGCCAAAAAAAAGTAAATACCTACCCTATATCACCAGTCAATAGGTACTAGTATAATATATATGTATAAATAAACTGTACCTACAATGTTTATTCAAAAATAGTATTATTATTGTTATTTTAGAGCCTTTTCAAAATTGGTTTACGACTGCTGGGAAAAGTTCTATTTACATTTCTAAATAATTCAGAAATCAGATAATTTGAGGTGTTAAATTACAATAATAATCTTATTTGACATTTATTAAGCCATTGTAATCCACTTATAAATAACTATGTAGTGTAGTAAGTACTTAAATTCCTAATACATACTTTAACAAACACCTTTTCAAAATCTAAAATTTCTAGGTATTTAAATTCTTAAAGTATTATTATAATTGGTTATTTAATCTACAAATAAGTTTATTAAATACACTATTTGTCTTATATATAAACTAATTATTTAAATTAAAAAAATATAATCTATACATTTCCTTAATTCCTACAGATATATACCATACATGATGCTACTAACTGATAGATACTTATATATATACTCTTATATGTTATAGGTATTTTAAATTTTATTACTAATTAGTGTAAGTTAATCGCCTCGAATACAATAATAAAAAATGTTTACTGTCTTTTTAACTACCTATATTGTTATAGCTTATACTAACTACTATTACTTACATACTTATACATTATTAAGTCATTTCCCCCCTTTATTATATTACTTAATACATTTTTATACTTTAGGAAAAAAAAATGAATGAATTGTACATAGTCTGAAACTACTAACTTTAACTATTAGACTACATTATTAATGAATGATATAATATATATAAAAAGTACTTATATGAATATGAAATGAAAAGAAATCGAATTAAATATATATACCATGATATATTGACAATTTAAATTTAAATGAACTCGCACACATAATCTTAATTACACTTGTTTTTTTGAGCAATTTATTTCATTTACTATTAACTATTAACTATTAGGTAGTATTTACACACTTGTACTTTTTTCAACTTCTCAGGCAGAATCAGAATCAGAATCAGTTGAGTTGAACTCATGCAAATTAGAGATTTGAACACTTCTCTAAAGGCTGGTTAGTTGGTGGCTTGATCTTGTTCATTTAAAAGCTATCTGATGTACTGTAGATATGATCTAGAGATTGGCACAAAGATAAAATTTAGATAGATTGTCCCTAAACTATATAAGTACTGCCTAGTAATGTACCTACGTAGAGTTACGTGTAAAAGGAAATGATGTATGATAAACACGTATCTACTTAATTCTTCAAGTCTCAAAATTCTCAAATATTCCACTACATACATACTACCTGCTTACTACATGAGCCATAATGAGTCAATAAATGAGCCAAAGGGAATTTTGGCAGATTTGAATGGTGCAAAAACTCAGAATCAGAAGGCAGGGTTGGGTATATTCAGATTTGGCTAAATTATAAGATAACTTTTATTAATATCTAGTCAAATATATTCAAAAAATACTTAAAAATACCAGTAAAAATAATTATTTTTACTTTAATTTACCTATCCAATCTAGTTAAAATTATATTTGCGAGTGATTACTTTTTTTAAGCTCTAAAGATTATGAGAATATAATGTAAGCTTTTTTGTAAAGTCCTTAAAAATCTTATTCAGTTTAGGCCTTACAGTTTAAGATTAGTGACTGTTAAAGATTTTATAAATTCTGGGCTGATTTGGTCCATTATTGAAATTAAATTGAAATAAGGCCGTTTTCTTATGTTTTGGGCTTATAAATATCCAATATTAATATATATAACCCTGCTAGTAGTGATATACATAGTTGAGAATTCAAGCTACATAATAAAGTAAGTATAGCAAGGTCTAATCTAGTTATTAAATAAGAATAAGAACAAGAATAAGAACGAGATGATAAAGTTTGTATTCAAAGTTCGAAATCAAATTGGTTTGTTAAGAATAATAGATACCTACAGAATATACTGAAAATACTTAATAGCAATGAGCCTACAGTAAGTTAGTATATATATGTATAAGTAAAAGTATATAGGTATCTGAAATTGTTTAGAAGTTTGAGTTGATTTCTGTCATGTCTGTCTGTCTGTAATAGAATATGAAAAGCTCACTGACTTTCGATCTTGTTTTTATTATAATTATTTGTACTATCCTACTCGTATCTTAGACATTGTATATTTTATAACTATAGAACAGAATCCTACTTTGTATCTAGATTATATGTACTCGATGCTTATAAGAATTACAAGATTTTTAGTTGGGATATCGTATAAGATACTGGTAATCAAAAATTATCATAATTCTCAGAAAATTATTGTGAGAAAGATGGAGATTACTACTACTACTGTATACTGGATTATTTATTCATCTGTGTGTCAAATTGTGTGGGTTCTTCTACTATTTGTATTTATCTATGTATATAATATACTTAAGTAGGTACAAGTCAGAATTATAGATTAGAATTTGTAGATATACAATCAGAGATAATGGAATGAGAATGAGAATTAAAATTGGACGAGGGGTTTTTCTCAATTCTCTTGTCTTTTTGCTATATTACTATGTAGGTATTAACACAGACTACAGATAATATAAGTACCTATCTATGTATTATGTATACAGATATTCTTATTTTTTCCAAGTAAGTTGAATTTGACTGATTACAACAAGATGGATTGACTTCTTAAATTGGCTGGTTTCCCTTTTGAATTAAACCCTCATGACTCTGACACTGAGGCTCCTTAATTTATCCTACACAACTTGCCCATAACCAGTAATACAGTACCTACCTTATAACCTAAGATGTTACTAGACTTGAACATTTGACTCATTTTTGGCCCGAATAAATGAGAATAGAAATAGACTTATTATATAACTACTACGGAATAGTAAATACACCTGCTCTGCAATCACAATACCAATGAGTCCTAAGCTGAGTGATTTAATGCATATTTAATGCATTAAATTCTAATTCTAGTTGATTTTATTTTACAGATAAACATCAGGACCTCACTTTACTTTACTACTACAGTACTACAGATAGTACTTTTGTTTTGTGATGGATTTTACCAATCAAATTTAGAAAAATCCAGCATAATACCTCCAAAATTTCATAAAAAGTCTAACAATGTCAGTACATAAACATAAAACCCACATTAAAATAGGAGAATTGTTGCAGATTGTTTAAAACCAAGCTTGATTATCAATTAAGATATCAAATGTGCTAAAACATTAAAATTTAAGTACCAGAAAGATCGTATTGGTCGTATTCTCAAAAAAAATCTCAAAATTTTGGAATTTCAGAGCCCTGGCTTAGATCATATTATGTAAGTGCATAGTAGACATTGATAAAAAAGTAGATTTAAGCAAGTAGTAGAAGTAGATAGTAACTCTCGATATCGACCAAATAACTAGTCTAATCTTATAAGCCAATCTTACAAAATTCATAGATTTTTCCTCGAGGGGATACTTACTCATTATGAACCGGAAGAGACACATTTTTTTTGAAACCAATTTTTCAACTAGATGTGTAAATAAAAGAAAAGATAGATAATTCTATGTAATTTGACATTCGATATACAGAGTTAGGCATAGAATAGATGCTAACTATGCTAGTACTCGTACATTGTGGTTATATCACTTTCATTCGATAATGAGATTAAAATTCAAGAAAAAAAAAAGCTGATTATATAGTCAGTGTAATATTCTGAATAAATTAAGTATGACATTTGTGCTCTACAAGATTGCTCCAAATTCAAATTCCAATTCAAATTGTATCTTTTATCATCTGTATAGTATATATAATATAACTGTATATAGCAGTATATAGTAAAGTAGGATAATTGATCCATTTTGATTACAAAGTATATGTACAATACAATACAAGTCATAGAAAGGGAAAGTGAAGCAATACGTAATGTGATAGATTGACTTAATTTTGAGTTTTTTGGTTTCATTTGATTTGATTTGATTCATTTATGCTTATTATATTATTTTATGTAAGTTTTGTTTATGTATCTACTATCTACTTGCAGCTGGTATAGGATAGGCTAAGTATGTACTTGTGTCTTATTCAATCAAGAAATGAAACCAGTTTATTATTACAGGCCTGCTGTCCCATAGCAAATTATATATGTGTGGGTTGTAAACTTAAATGGATATTTAAATACCTACTACAGATACTACCAAGATAATTTATATTTTTTTACTGAAATTATCTCATTTTGCTTGAACAACTATCATAGGGTTTCAAGTATCTTCAATTTTTTGCGCAAAAACATCCTAAACTCAAGCCTAATAAATCCTAAGGTAAAATTGTAAAAATTTAAGATTTAAATTAAGGTTTTAAAATTCCAGGTCAAGAATAATAAAATTCTAGAAAATTTTAGATTAGAACTCAAATTTTACAAAAATTCTTGCACAAAATTTCATATAAATGCACAATTTTTTGATTGAAAATCAAAATTTCAAGTGTATAAATTTTAAATGATATATTTTTTGGGATTATTTTGATAGACTGTTTGAGTTTTTAATTGAATAAAATTAATATTTATAACAAAAACCAAAGTCTTTACAAATGTCAAAATGGATATTTTTGGGGTTTTATTTTTGGCATTAATGATACCATAATCATAATAATTACTTATTAATAGAGTAGTAATACTACTATAAATCAAATAATATTTTATCAAAATCTCTCAAATGTTTGCTATCTGCCCAGCAGATTCATATTCTATTTACTCAGCACTAGAATCAGAATCGGAATCAGAATCGGGGCTGATTTAAATTTATTGCCTTTGGGGCTCAGCCTCGAGATCATTAAATTATATATTTTGTATCAATTTCGAATACTTTGTGTTATAAACTAGACATATTTTTGTATCCTAAATCTAGATTTTATGTACACTATATGGTATATGTATTAGTAAAGTAAATGAGCAAATATTTGAAAATGAATAACTCTATTATTGATAATTTGAAATTTGGAAAAGGCTTATAAATACAGTACCCTACATATATACCTAATGTAGGTACGTGAATATAATTTTTGCATCATATGGTACTACAAGTACCTACCAAGGTAGCCTAGAATCCAGTATAATATAATCTCTATAAAAGTGATATTCCCTAATAAATAGTGTTTTATAGGTACCTAATGGTTAATGAATAATTAGCAAAGGGCTGGATTCTATATGTCTGAAACAATAAGTACTTGTATGCACTGCCATAATGTACATTTTCTCACAAGCAATGCTATCATTGCCTCAAAAAATTTATAGTTTAACAAAACGCCTACCTACTGATACTATTACTTAGGTTTTATTTCATTTTTATAACAATTTTATCAACTTTTGTCCTGGATTTTTAGTCGAAATATTTGTAAATCTTTATGGTAAATTCCAATAAAAATAGCTTCAAATTTTGCAAAAAAAGTTCAAAATCAAACCCGGACTTTTAAAGAATATAATTTTAAAAACTAGCTTAGAAATTTGAAAATATAGATATGTATTGAGAATACCTAACAAAATTTTACAAAATTAAATCTTGAAAATTAACAAAGATAAAAAATCTAAAAGGTCACCTAAAATTCAACTAAAATTGTAAAAATGTAAGATTTTTTAATAGGTACCCT
The DNA here is from genome assembly GCA_034699045.1 of Nanhermannia cf. coronata Gr-Ori-00579. Taxonomy (NCBI): domain Eukaryota; kingdom Metazoa; phylum Arthropoda; class Arachnida; order Sarcoptiformes; family Nanhermanniidae; genus Nanhermannia; species Nanhermannia cf. coronata Gr-Ori-00579. The sequence continues at coordinate 48,917 of JAQIXA010000074.1, read as the reverse complement.
ACTATTTTTCATAAATGAATATTTCAAATTCTCAATAAAAAGTTTTAAAGATTTTTCTGATACATTTTAGCTAAAAATATTCTGAAAAAAGAATCATTTTGACTTGTGAGTGTACTTGCTTGTGTATTAAGCCTTGGCTAATTTATGAAATCGAATTCTGGTTAGGTTTTTGGAGCGGTTCGGATAAGGATAAGGGTCTGGTTGTGGTTAATTTGTTCCCAAAATTCCATTAGACTCATTTGCTCAAGTCTTTGAATTACAATTTAAATTTGAAAGTCAACTTGGAGGCTCAAGAGAGAAAGAAAGAGAGACTTTGTCGTTTCGTTTTATTGTTCAGAAGGAAATATTGATTAGAATTTTACCATCTAAAATCTAGCCTTGATAAACCTTACACTACTATTTTAGTAGTAAATCCTATATACCAGTATATAGTGTACTTAATAAGTATAGAAAATCCATGCAAGTGAATTTTGCACTTAATGCAATTTCCTAGTTCTCTACCATAAATACATACTGTTTTTCAAAACTCTTGCAGCTTTTCTCCATAAAAGTGTAAGTATATTACCCGGAAGATTTTTTTTTCTACATTTCCTACACATACTGTATACATATAAATATATCCATCATGAAATTACTATTGTTCTTTATTTTTTATTTCTAGATAAACTTGAACAACCAAAGGAGGAGTCAAGATGTAGAAAAAGCTTATAATTTTTAATTTAAACCAAATTTTTAATCTTCTTATGAAACTCAGAGCAAATTAAATTAAGTTTATACGAGTATACCTATATCATAAGTAGCCATATGGTGTTTAAAAAATCTTGGAATTTTCCGCTACATTTAATTCAAAAATTTTTCTAAAAAACATCAATTCAAAGGGGATAAAGCAAAAAAAACTCAAAAATTATGAAAATTTCAATGAAATAGATATGTAAGTACCCTACTTTACTTAAGTACCTACTCGATTATAAAAATCTAAAAAAAAGTATCCTTGATCCAAATCCTACTGTATTGTTTCAAAAGTTGAAATTGACTTTTATGAAATACCATATATAGATATATATATATATTAGGCACTATATAGTTAGTTGATGATGGCATTTTTTAAATATTTAATGTAAATAGTTGATAGTTTTTCTTCTAGAAATTTCTGAAATGTGACTTACAAATAGGTTTAAAGTTTTTAAGAAAAAAGTTATTCTGGATATTATGGATAAGAGATGAGATTTTTCAGTCAAAAACTTTCTCTATTTCCTTTCATCAATCTTGCCTGTAGTATTAGTAGCACTTCCAGTAAATATTATATAACTTAAAGACATTTACCCAAAAGATACCCAAAAGACATTTAAATTTACATAAGGCATCACCTTGTGCCTTGTATGCACATATACAGTTTACCTACTGTAGCAGTATGCCTGATGATATTAGTAGTACATACTAAAAAAAATTTCGATTGAAGATTGACGACGAAAAAAAATTTAAATTCTTTTTGAACTTAATTTCTAAGAAAAAAAGTTTCTTTCTTTTTAGGTAGATTCAAACGAGATTGAGATAGCTCTGTAGGAACTGAGTACTGATAGTATATAGTATATACTAATACTATATATGCCTATATAGTATTTAGATAGATAAAAAAGAGTCTTATGTGAATATGTGATTTGATTCAAATCCTCGACGACCTTTTCACAAATCCAGATAAAAGATATAAAAGGAGGCGTGAATGCCTATTTACATCGCGCCTTCATATCGAGAAAGTAAATAGATATCTAAGTCTTCAGAGTTTGAGACAAAAAAAAAAACTAGAAAAAAAATTCAAATCTCAAAAACTCAAAAAGTTCCGACCCTTCGACATATCTCACCCAAAAACAAATCCTTTCAACTTTTCAGCATTCTTCCGATACTATATTTCTGATAGTGTAAAAAAGAAAGCTCGGAAATTTCATACGCCCCAAAGATATAGATAGATTTTGAACTGTATTACAAGAAGAAAGGGTCCCTCAAAGGTCTGTATTTATCCCAAATCCTATGAGCATCTTTTAAGTATACCTATACTGATACTTGGTAGTAGTAGTAGGTACTTATATGTATACAAACCTTTTATCTTGTACAGATACATATTCAAAGATACTTTTAACTTTAAAAGAAAAGAAGTTACTTTTTTCTCCTTTTTTTAAAAAGTCTGGGTTTTACTCGACGACTTGACTTGTTCAGAATCAAAAGTGAATCAAATAAGCCTCCAGCACTATCGTGCACATTTACATTTGCACTTTATTTTGCCTTCAAATTTTTCACGAAAAAAAAAAACACACTACCTTGTAGCCCCTGAGGCTCGCATATTTCTCAGCCAGAATCTGTATCTGTATCTGTAGTATCTGTTCTGTAGTAGTCAGATTCAAAGTTATAATCAACTTCCTGTCCATTTGATTTTGCTTTTATGTATGTACGTTATAGTACTAGTAGGTTGTACGTATTTGACTTCAACTTGCAAGTAAACAGATCAAATTGTCAATCGAAATTATACTTTTTTAAAATCAAATATGTATTCATGATAATTTTGAAAAAAATTCAGAATTTTCTATTAATAAACAGTATTACAAATAAAACCTATAGGAATTGGGAATTTTATAGAAAATATCTTTTGAATCTTTATAAATATACTGTACCCTACTTATTCATACATTCAGCTATAAAAACCAGATCTTGCACACAATGTTATAGTTATATCAATTAGCTTGTAAAATTGAGAAAAATTTTATAGAAAACTCAATAGAAAGATACCAAATCTACAATTACAAGAAAGAAAAAAAAATTGGAAGCATTTTTATCATGGTTTATACGAGATTCGCTCAAAATACTTATAGGTAGGTCTCTTAATTTAGATTTTTTAAAAATAGGTATACAGGTTTTTCGTAAATATGGATATTTTTACTTCTAGAATGTACTGTAGTAGGTACTATATATTGTTCAGTATTAGTAGGTACATGATGTTTATTTATTTAAGTAAAAAATCAAAAATATAAAATAATATTAACTTCTCCTGGCTGACTAAAAAGAAAAGAAGAAAAAAAAGGGCAAAAATATGAGTAGTTGTAAATTGTAAGTAGTAGGCCCGCACTAATTGGCTTCAGATACATGATTGAGATAAATTTCAAACTGTTCGAAAAAATTATTTGGAACGAAGCTATTGCATTATATGTACATATATGTACATAAGTATATATGTACCTAGTTGTAGTTGTAAGTACTCTAGTAGGTATTTCCTATTAACTCGTACATCATTTTTTGCTCCTGGACTTTACACCGACCCATTCCACTAGCACTAGTACCATGTGCTTTTGACTGAGCTTTCAAGTGTGATTTTTTTACAATTTTCAAAACTGAATCAAGAGCGGATGTCAGTCAATCAAGGGGATTATGCACGATTCTCATAAAGGTAAGGTTTTTACCTACAGAATATAAGGCAAAAATAAAGATTTGGGATAATGGTATATACCTTTGTACATTTGAAGAAAAATTTAACTGTTTCTGCGAATAATTGAGAAACAAAGAAATAAAGATGTTCTCAATCGAGTCCAAATTCGTGATGATAAATGTCTCGCCTTACTTTTATACCCTGAAATGCTGCCTTTGTTCTGAGAAATTGTGATAAAAATGATATTCAAATTTTTATGAAATACTGACTCTAGGCTCAATTATACATTAGACTAGATTCTAGATATAGAAAATATGCACAAAGTAATAAATACGTATCCCAATTCAATATTACTACCTTCCTATTATTAGACAGTACAGGAATACAGAGTATATTATACAGTAATGGTTGAATTTTATACAATACAGAATAGCTGTCTTATTTAAGTTTTGAAGTCACAATCATTCGAAATAATTTACTCGTGGTCAAATTTCTTATCTTTTTTTTGTGATATATATTTCCTTATATTAGTAGTACAGAATAAGAAGTATCCAGTATACATTTTTTTAGTGACAATACAATGGGACCATGTTGCAAAAATAAATTATCTCTTCTTGTACCTACTATTTTATTCATCTTTTGCCGAATACCATGGATGTACATGGATATAGAAGTACAGAATACAACTATACTACGAGTAGTATAACAAGACGGTATAAATGAATGAAAGAAATAAGGCATGACCGTCGACACGAGCTAGATATTTAATAGAAAGAGATGAAATTTGTAGATTATGACAATAAAAATTTTGTACTTATACACTACATAGTTAATACTCACAATGTGCAAATGGCTAAATAATAATTATATTCTCTATTTTATATTATTAGTTATGCTTCAAGTCTTCTTTTTATAAGTTTTTTCTATACTACATTACAGAATATACACTACAGAATATAGGAATGTAACTTCCTCAACTATCTAAATATTTAGCACTAGTAGGTACTGATGTTAGCCCTAGATATATGTAATAACATTGCATTTAAATAAATAAATAAATAAATAAATTGCTAACAATCAGTCAGAAAAGACCATTTGTACATTGTATTAATGAGATTAGCTCAATTATGCCGTTATACTATTTAGATTAGGACAGTTGCAGCCGAGAGTTTTTGACTTGAAAGTGTGAGAATTGAAATAAAATTTAAAAGCTTTGTCTGTCTGTCGCTAAAAAAAAGTGCAAAAAATCTGTTTTTATTTTCATTCCTCTATATACCATATTAATGCTACGTACAAATTAAAGGGGACTTTTTACCGACATTTTGTCCTATACATATACATAGATATGAATTACTGTTTTCTAATATACAATTATACCCTAAACTATATAGGTATCCGTACATATCTAAAATTTCAGATTTCTTGTCAAAACTTGAAAATTTTTAGAATTTTTTTCAAATTTTTAGCTTAAATTTACTTAATAAGAACAAAAAAGACAATTTTTTATTATAGTTTATAAAAAGCAGATGTAATTCGTGTTTGAAAAATTTTTATAAAAATTTTTGGCAGTTTGAAATTTTCAAATTAGGACTAGGATACTTTAATTTGAAATTTTTCAAAATTTGGAGATTAGGTTAATAATTTTAGAACATTTGTTAGGCTTATTTTTAGATATGGTATTGTTAGTCTAGTATTAGATACTAATACATAAAGGTTTATATTTTCCAAAAGGTGTAAAATAATTGTCAACAAATAAACTTTTGTTCATTAATAAATAATAAAGGATATTTAGGTAGAATTAATTTATCCCCTTTATCATGTCTAATTTACAATAATTTGATAAACTAAAAACTTTTCACTCTTGAGACAAAGATAAAGTTTCTAATCCTTCGGGATCAAAAATATACCTAATACCTGCCTCTATTATTCTATTATTTACCTACTACTACTACTGTACTTGTACTACGATACTACTAGGTATTACATTATATCTGTAAAATGAAGTTAGTTTTGCTCTGATTCTCAAGAGAATACTCAAAAGTGCCAAATCTCTAACCAAAATATTCAAAAATATTACATTTTATCCCTACTATATCATACAGGTGTAATTGCTTCATATTCTTTTTTGTCTAACTCTGTTTAGTAGACCATGTTATTTTATATATACCTAGGAATATAAAATTTTATTTTATACAGCTCTATATGTATATATAGTTGACAATTCATCGAAATTGAATTGTCCCTATTTGGATTCATATTCATAACTCAAGTCCTGTGTAAATATGAGTAGAAAACTTATAATATTTCATGTTTTTTACATTTTACACGGCAACGACATATGTATCTGTATGATTCATGTATGTATTTGGTCAGTATTTTCATTTTGAATAATATTTTAGTATTTGCATTATAGATTTCTGGACAAAAATTCAATTGTAAATTCCTGACTCTCGATTCTAGAATACTTATATTCTAGTTACTGGAAACTTGGACTTGTCTTGAAATTTGAAATACCCTTATACATACTGTTATAATAGGTATTCATGTCGAGAGAAAAACAAATATTTCCTCAGTTCCATAACAAAAAATACACAATATCTCTTTAATATTGCAAAAGATACATCAGATACACAGACTTAGTACATACGTAAGTACATAACTGATACAACTACTATCAGTAATATACCTATAGGTATTGATACTTTAGTAGCAGAAGTATTGAAAAAAATGGAAATCAGTCGGATTTCTTTTTTTGTCTTGTTTCTAAAATACTTTATTTTTTCAAAGTTTTTTGGTTCTCGACAAAGCAAGGCAAGGGGGAAATGGAAACAGAGAGGCGGCAAAAAGAAACAATATTTTTTCCAGTGGATGTGACCAAAATGCTCAATTTTTTTGACTCACCACTTACTTACTTATTGTTAGGACTTATCCTATCTTTCTTTCATTCTTCTTTCTTTCTTTCCTCAATATTAGACATTAGACGCACCTTATACCTTTAGCCAACTATACTACTGATAGTACCCTATGAGCCTATGGTTCAAAAGACTTTATTTGTCTTTAATACAATAAATATACTCACTCAAATGGAGATAGTTATAAGGACATTACACATTATATTGGATCTCGGCCAAAATTTCGCTATGTATTTTTACCCTAAAATAAGATCCTTTTCCTGATATTCAGCTTTTCAGGGCTGAATTTCACATTAAAAAGGCAGAGAAATTCGAAGCCAGCCAGCCAGCTTTATCAATCTTAAACTTATGAAATTATGACAAAACTCAGTTTGTATTTATTGCTTGAGAGTATAGATGAATATCAGCTCTAAACAACTAGATTTTGTCCCAGGTTTGACAAATAATAAGTGTGTAAAATTGAGATTTTTTTCAAAATCTAGTTTTTAAGAATTTCAGATTCTGATTTCAGTATGTATTCTATTCTATATTATAATGACTTTACTTTTTAAAATATTACTCTGAGCTACTATATTATACAGATTAAATATCATCAAGTTTTCAAAAAAAACCAAAAAATCTGTTAAATACTAAAGACAAAATCCTTACATCACAACCCTGTAATCTATTGAATAAAGATTGAGGAGAGAAGACAAATGTACCTACATTAGGAAGCCTTATTATTGGCTAAGAAATGATAGGGTATCTAGTAAAGGCTCTATTGACTCAAATATTTTCGTCCATTTCTTTCGCCAAATGAGTTGAAGGTCTTTTTTTTAGTTAACTATAAGTGTAATGGGGTATTTGGATTTATTTATTAACATTGTACTTTATTTCCCCTATATCCGTACTATATTAATAGTATAGGTTAGGTACTTACATTGTAGTTCTTATAGGTATAGGTTATCGTGCGAAAATATACGTATTTATGTGGAATTTTTGTGAGACTTTTTCGCGATCCGTATCAGGTATAAGGGTTTATACTTAATAACGCAAAGCTTATGGCCATTTATATGGTGTTATATAAGGCGGAAAAATACTTTAGCTTTCAATGGAACACTGGGTTCTCATTTTTATTTTTTTATCTTGAAAATTTAACCGGCACACCACTGATAAAATATACCTATACTTACTACTATAATACCAGTACCAGTAAAAAAAATAAATTTTTCCACCACCACCACCACTGGTAATGTTTTAATAAATTTTAACGAGTTCAAGTTCTTATAGTCATATTTATACATTTATTTTTTGGTCAACCGAACCATTCCAAGAGATAACCAGGGTCTAAATTATCAGATCTTTTCATAGGCTTATCACTACATTACATTTTAAGATTTCATAGATAAATAAAAGTCTCTACACTTTAGGTAGTCACTTATAATTGCACAATTTGAGTCTAAACTAACCTAACTACCTATGCCTAGTATAATATGTACTCGTAGATAGTTGAATCAAAGTTGATTTATTGTTTTAAACCCATCTACTATGTGTATAGATCGACTTGAAGATTAATTTACTCTGGGCTAAAAATTCTTGAGTGAAAGTTCACTGATAATAAAATAGTTTCTCCTGGATTCTCGATTTTTTACCCTAAAAATTCACATTTCAGCGAAAAATCCAAGTACCAAAAAGTATCCTACGATATGTACAAAGTAGACTGTATGACTGGTAATGGGATGGGATTGTTGAAAGGGAAATAAACGAACTTTTTTTTAAAGAAGAAAAAAAGAAGACAAGATGAAGTTGATGTTGAATGTTGAAGAGAGTGTAAAAGTAGGCAAAGGAAACATTTATAGAGAAAAATTGCGAAATTGCGACATTCTTTACACTTTACAAATAGGCAAATAGTAAATAAAATGTGCATGCCTTTTCTTTGGCTTTCGAAAGAATCTTTATTTCCCTTTTTTGAAGGAGAAAAGGAGATAAGATGTGCTCACAAAACTATACTACCCAAGACAGGGTTGGCTATATCCAGATTTTTCATATTTTTTTATCATTTCGAGCATTTAAAGTGAGTTTCAAAACTCCTAAAATTAAAAATATTAGATACATTTATTGCATATAATTACAAAAATATTTAATAATTTTAAAAAATAAAAAATATATAGGTAGATCCAGTTACATAGTCGAACAAAAAACTCAAAATTGAGCATAAAAATTGTAAAATACAGTTTATTTGGTAATACAGTTTATAATATAAACCATACTATATATAGAGGTAAATTTAATTTACAATTTTTGAAAGTATAAATTTTACATCTTTGAAATCTTTTAAATAATGATCTACTGAGTAGTTCCTCTATGACTTTAAGAATGACTTTAAGTATCCTGTAATTTATAAATTATAAAGATAGTACCGACTTAATTAGTGTAAACTTTTTTGTCTATTCTTTTAATAATATGAAATATCTGTATGTTAAAATTTATGATAAGATTTGGTAAATTTTTTGGAGATTTTTGACAACAACCCTGATTCCAGTGGTAAGTATATGTATGCAAGTATGTGCTGAAAATGAAATGGATTATAGAATTGCTCTTTGAGTGGCAGGATTTGGATCTGGATAGTACAAATATTTAGTAGTAAGTAAGGAACATAGTGTAGTATGGACCAAAGCTGGGATGATATTGTATATTGCATTTTTCCACATTCAAAGTCCTACACTTTACTCTACTGATATTTACTATGTATAGTATTTACTAGTATGTATTATATTATTTTTGGTAGAATAAAAAACGAGAAAAGAAAATATGTACAAAAAGCATGTGAGAGATAGTATATGGGCATCACTGAATACAAATTCAACAAAAAGATCAAGAATTCCTTCTTCAAAGCACCACCAATTCAGAGTACATATTGAGCCAGTCAGTCAGTCATACATTTACATTTATCTATAACCATCCATCCAAAATACTACTACAGAGTATGTAGTATGTATACATACATGTGTATTTTGATAAGTCAGCAATCTATCGAATTATACACTCTAGTACCTACTTACAATACCTACAAGTAAACAAGCAAACATACACCAAGTCCAAAAAATCAATTAAAACATTGGCTATCCAAGTAGGTAGCGAGTATGACTAAATTTAATATTTGCCCATTATCCAGGATTTTTTTATCATATCATCCATCTGTAGAAGATTCACTTTTGTGGAATTTGATTTCAAAATATTTCAAGTATAAATAACCTTTGCTTGATTTTGATCACAGGATTGAGGTTGAGATGTGAGAAATAGATTTATTTGTATGTGTACAAACCGATGGCATTTAGTTATAAAGCTTAGTACCTTGTGTAGTAATAAAGTAATAAATTCAAAAATTGTATAAATAGATTTTTTTTGTACACCAACTACCAACAACTACCAATGACTCGAAACAGAGAGATGCTTTTCCTTTCCTTTGAATAAATTCCTATACTATACTGTATAGATACTGGTATTATTCAAATCTCTTCTCATCTTCTTTTCAAATCATTTCCCTTTGCATTTTTTGATTTGGATGGTTAAAGTCAAGAAAACCATGGGTTCATAGTAGATACTAACAGGCTGACTGGTAGATACAAATATGATTGAATTGAATAGAGTTGAGAAAAATTAAAAGAAAAAATAAGTGGACCATGAATCTTACCTTATGTACATACCTATCTGTTCTGTAAGTAAAAAAAAAAATATATATCTATAAATGAGATAAATGCTCACTTCAAGTATCTCAAAAAAGTATGTGTGATTTTTAAAAAAAAAGACTTTCGAACTCGAATAGAGAACAAATACTCGTACAGAGATTTTTTTTGCTGACTTGGGCAAAATATTCTGTACCTACATATAATATGTACCTACTATATAGAGTACTAGGAGCTTTTAGCTCTTCAATCAAAACCACTTAAGCCGATTTTTTCTTCGCCCACTACTCAAACTAAATATATTTATTTTATACTTTATGTTAGACCTACTTTTAATGAAGGAAACAAAAAATCAACACTCTTACAGTATACATAGGCAAAGCAAACTGATTTGAGAACCCAAAAAACTTTTTTTTTTAATCTTAAAAGTTGAAGCATCTTTTTAAATTTGCAACAAACTACCTACTACTACTACTGTTTACTACTTCTATACTATAAGTACCTACAAGGAAAACTTAAAAAAAAGTCCAGCTTTAAATTGAATATAGAGATTTGTTTAGTTTTTTAAATAAATCTAGGCTTATGTAACATAATAAGTATCTTGTAATACAGATATGTATATACCTATGTAAGGTAAAAAACATTATTTGGTTCTATACTAAAATAGTAGTACGAGTATTAGTAGTAAGTGTACAATTGCCATTGCAAAATAAAACAAAAAGATTAATCTTTTATCTCCCTAGTCTCTCACAAGTCTTTTGAGATATTTTTTTTCTTTCAAATAACTTACAAATATCCTACTATCTAGGTATATGTAATATACTTTTTTTTTTATTTTTTGAAGAGTTTTTCCTCAATTTCTGAAACTTTCTTCCGCCTATTTGTCTACCAGGAGCAAAATCATCCACTTTTTGTGTGTATTTTTTGTACCTTAAAACCTAAAAAAGAAATAAAATGTACACAAGTTTTAGTACCAAGAAAAAAAAATGTTTTAGAAACTGCAAAAACTAAATTACTAGGTATTTATAGTGTTGGTTGTGGATACACTTTTAAATTAGAAATAAGATGATGTCCCTACTTTTATACTAGGGTAACTATCTTTAGTATCTTTAGAACCAACTATTGGAACCAACTATGTATAAGGCTACATATGTATTTTGAATAATTTTATAAAGTTGGTCAAAGTGCAGCCAAATGATTAGTGATGGTTTTTCAACTCTCAAGACATTTCAAAACTCATAAAATATTTTGTAATTTAGAGTTAGTAATTCAGGCAAGTCGTGATCCGAAATAAATTCAAAGTCGTTTATAATTCCTTGCATTTCAAACTATCCTTAGTACCTACTAGTACTAGATACCTAATACCTACATGCATAGGTATTAGTCAAGTAGTAGTGTAGAAAATTGTACATGTAAATATAGCTCTTTATTTGGAGATTATCTTTAAGTATATATTTGTACTACAAAAGCAAAAAAGATACTAAGATAGATAAGATATCAGTATAGATACTCGTAGGTTTGATTAGGCCGTGAGGTCTTTTCTCGAATTTTTTTTCTAGAAGACTTGGTCTTGGGTAAATGTCCGCCCTCAACTAGGCCATAATTTAATTCCCTATCTCTATCCTAATAGTACAAGTAAGTAAGTCGAACAAATAGTATCTACTACTATAACAGATAAAAGATTTGAGGAAAAAAAAACAGCTTGAAAGATATTTAAAATATTACAAGATCATTGTTCTTAATATACTTGGGATTAGTAGAGGACTGCGATACTGCTGAGGATGAGAAAAAAGGAGGACTTAAAGGGAGGGCCGACGACTTTGGCTTTGGTTTAACCACAAGCATAAACATAAGGCCTCATATTTCATACCATATACTTTATACTTATTAGATATATGATCTTATAACTCAACAAGGGTCCTCAAAATAATGCTTTAAAGTATCTTTTTACCTTTTAAATTATTATCGACTAAGAGCCTTTTATTAATCACTAAAATAACATCAAATAAAGCTCAAAAATTTTGAAAACTTGAAATTTGTCAGTAAAATTTGACGATTAAAGTAAAATTAATTAATTTAAAGTCCCATTTTTTATTTAGTTTTTTGGTTTATCTTATTCGGTCTTATATGGTTGGCAAACAAGTTTATTTTGATAAAAATACTGATACAATGAGTAGGGTACCCTACATAAAACATAAAACAAGGCCCTTTATAAGCTTTTTTCTTTAAAAAGATTATGAAATAGTAATTTCTAGGTACTTTTTCTAAACTCGCTTTTCTTCCAAAATTTCAAATTTTTATGCCTAAAATTTGGATTTTTTTTGGTATGCTTGAATGGCTTTTGAAGGACCTTGCCTTCATATATTATGTAGGGTACCTATACTAATATATATGTATGTGGTACATACAAGTTTATTATTGTTAGCCTGTAGCCTAGAAGCATTTACTCTGATATTTTTATGTGAACACTATTTCTTAAACATACACTTGCCTTTAAGAACTTTGGACAGATTATGATTTTATTGGTATAATCACCAAACTGCCCCTGGCCCTTCAATTTTTTATTACTGCATAGTACATTCATAGGGAAATAATGCACTTAAAATGCTCTTTTTTTCCAGCTCAACCTTTGTTTAATACTGATAGTTTAACAGAGTATTTAAAATAGATCTACTAATGTACAAAAGGTCTAAATTTTGAATGCAAATTACATATAAAATAAAGTACAATGCAATGCAATAACAATAATAATAATTTTTAAGGGATTTTAAAAAGTATACTCGTACTTAAATACTTAAGTAAGTTACCTAATAGGTACTTATAAGAAGTAATATTCTTTTCATTTTATACTACTAATTGCTGTACTGATACAAGAACCTTAGATTACAATCCTTTTACTAATACAGTAACTATTAGGCACTATGTAGGTAATACATGCAGGGTTGTAAAATACCAAGATTTTTGAAAAATTTTGGGATTCCATTGAAGCATGTATTTTAAAAAAACACAATTTTTGAATTTTTTGCTAAGAGAAGTCCATTGAAAATTGAAAGCCCTTGAAAAACATTTTGCTGAACTTTTGGAATTAATGCAGAAATTACATCATACAAGACCAATATGACCTTCCTAATTTTACATGTGTGTACAAATTACTTTAGAGCTCAATTCCTTAAAGTATTAAAGGATTTTGCATAGGTATTTCTTACAAGAATATAGGTACTTACGATTAGTACCTATGCATACAGTAATATTAGTACCTACATAGTATATATTGATATGTATTACTAATACTAAGTAATCTGTATAAGAGTATGTAGCAGTTGACAAGTACAATCAAATAAATTATAAAATACACAAGTATTTAACATCAGTATTTTTATTTTATTATGTAGGTACCATACATATGTACTTAGGATTAGGAAATTCTTTATATAAATGTTAAGTATTAGGTATTAGGTATTTGAAAAATAAGGGCTTATTTTTCAACAATTCACCATTCTCAACTTAATTTAATTTCTTTTTGAAGTGGCTTTCAGCTTTTGCTCTTTTTGCAACCTGAAACTCTTTCATAGGTACCTACTTATAGTATGATAGTAGTACCTATCTACTATGGACTACATAGTAACTAGAATAATATCGACTTACATCACAAAAAGCCAAAGCCAAGGTAAGGTGTAAGTCGAGTACAATTTTGTGGTGAATAAGTTGGAAAATGATGCTCAAGTGTGTGGAGATTAGCTGGGAAGTCGGTAATACAAGAAGCTTGATGTAACAATATCAAATAAGTGCACTTTTCTTCACTTATCAGAGAATCCTACTACTTCTTACTATTACTACTCTTGAGTAATGTCTATAAATTTGAATTTGAGAACAACAAGGGGAGAATTCAAGACCTTTTCTTTCAAAATGAGATCTAAAAATACCTTTAACAAAATAGTATCAGTCTATAGTAAGTACGGTACTGATCGTATGGATATGCAAATAGTATCTTTAAATATAACTTTTGAAAATCATCTCGAAAATCTCATGTCAATTTCTCCAGAGAGATCAAAGCCAAAAGGATAGCAAAACCAGACTTTTCCCTTTAATACATACGGTAAGTACTACTACAGTGTAGAAGTAGTGTGGTACTTATGCTTATAAGGCTGTTAAATGGGCCAAGTAGAATTTTGTATTTTAAGAAACATTTTCAGAGAAATAATCTAGACGATTTCGGTATGAAATAAACCACCCGGTTTACCCGAATTTAAAATTTACTGATAATAGCTTTCAACGCTTATACATTTCACCGTACCTACATAAACTTCCTTAGTGTATTTAGATACTGATATACTGCTTAGTATATTTCGGTACTATTTACATTACACAAAATTCTTCAAATGTTTATCCAGAAAAAGGTCTTAAAAATATTTTTCCTAAACATGATATTACTTTTACTGAATTTTTAAATATATGTATTCATTTTTATTCAAGAGAAGCTAGCTTATAATAAAGTTTTTCTAAAAGCAAAATATCGAAATATCGAATAAATGAAGTTTTTATATTTTTATACTCGATGACTTCAAAGATTCAAGGCTGCATTTTGGAAAATCAAAAAATCTAATATGAAATGTTATTTTTAGTCAAGTCTTTTCATTAGTACATTAGTAAACTATATAAGAGCAAGCATAAAAAGTTAAGGTAATGAATAATTAAAAAATAAGAATATACGTAAGCCCCTTTTATAGCCGTCAAGTATCTCAAATGTTCATTTGCCCAAGTGCACGAGTGTATATTTAAGGTGGTATGTGAAAAAGGTATTGTTCAAAAGAATTTAAATCGGATTTGCAACGCTGTCATTTACTAACCACTTTGTTAGGGAATAAAAAAAGCATTTTCCTCGGTTTAAATTCAAATCTGCTAACTAACTTGCCATAGGTCTATAGACCATACTTATAATATTAGATAGGTACGAGTAAATATATGTAGTAGGTACCTACTTGTAGTAATTTCTTAACATATCAGTATCTACCTTGGTAAAGATAAGCCCATTAAGATCCTGTGCCTAATCTCAGCCCCATGATATCCTAAAGTCTTATGAGATTTACATTTCAAATTCAAGTTTAAATGCTTACTTTACTATGTACTGATACATACTTATGGACTTTTGCATACACTTATGCCAAGCATAGCAAATTTCTCAAGGCCTCTACCCATACATATAACTATGTACTTTTGGAGATTTTCTTGTCGTTTTACTTGACTAAATATCACTAAAATATCATTTCACCTGTATTTTAATTGGTAATTTGGTACTTTACACACCTACAAAGATTTAGAAAAACATAGTATTTACTAAGTTTAAAGATACTGGATACTGATTCTGATACTGGGATATGTGTAGGACTAGGAGTAGGGCTAGGGAGACAAATTCAGTGAGACAGATTTATTGAGCATTGTTGTAATTTAGAATCAGAGATTAGCACTTGACTGACTTTACCTTTTTAATTTATGTACTGTACTTGTGACTTGTACTTGAGCTCGAGAGCTTTGAAATACTCGACTCTGTCACATTTTTCAAGTTTTCAAGTACTACATACCTAGAATAATATAATACATAGTACATACTGACTTGGGACTATTGCCCTAGTTAGACACTTACCCGGCGCCCACGGCATCTTACACACAAGTAAACTAAACCTTTTTTATATAAATTTTATATACAAAAAACAGCCCATGATCATTAAATCCTACTTAAAGTAAATATTTTGATCAAAATCGCTTAAAATACCATATAAATACAAGCATACAATGGAAATTTTGATTTGTGAAAAATTTCAAATCATTTTTAAAAAGTTTAGAACTGATAGTATGAATTAAAATTATGATTTAACCTTTAGGTAAAATATTTGATTTTAAGTAATTGGTCTAACCAAAGGGTCTCCTTACTTGCTAGTATGTATTAGGTATCTTTTAATCCTAAATACACAAAAACAATTTACGTTAATGTATTAACATGATCACTAATATTCATAGATATAAACATAAATCATTTTTTCCCCTTTTTTTCTTCCAAGTGTTCTTACAGAAAGGTTTTTCTGATTTTGGATGCGTGAAATATTTCTGTACTTGAACAATTCTCAAGTCTTCTCACAGCAGAAGATAAAACAATGGGGTTACATATTATAAAGTACAAGATTTCTTTACCTATAAGACTTAAGTATTACTTATATGTATATTTATGCTATTGAATGTATGTATAAATAAGTTGGTTCATCGGAAAGGTCAGAGTCCCATCCTTCGTCATTCTACGGTCTTCAACCGGAACAAAAAAAGCTAAGAAATTTTTTTTTCCTTAGACTGAGGATGAGAGGGTTGGATTTTGAACTTTAAAAGTTATAGATATCACTGACTTCACTGACTGGCTGATGATGATTCTCAGGGTATTTTCATAACCTGCAAGAATACCCTTTAAAGGTCACTGTCATGAGAAATATGAAGAATTTGAACAGGTTAAAGAAGGTATTTTTAGATTGAAATATCTGTAGAAATGCATGGGTTATATTACGAATAGAGCAGAGAATTGAGATTTGTTTTTGTACTTTGTACTCTACTGTTAGTATGTATTGAGTTATGATGGCAGAGAAGAACATCAGTAGGAAATGAAATGAAATGAGCAATCGGGAATTTGAACCAAAGAAATCTTTAACAAGCTCAAGCCATTCTATTTATTACTACATTACAAATACAAATTCCTATACAGGGTTGTCAAAATCATAGACTTGTAATTTTATGGCTTTTTAAATAGCTAATTCAAGAATTTTTGACCAAATATGAAATTTATTTTAAACACATTTATTTATGTAATTTGCTATCTAAAATCTCGCAAATTTTCATAGAGCTATCAAATCCCTTGATTTTTATAAATAGTTTATAAAAAAACTAAATTCGGGCATAAGCAGCCCTGGTATGGTGGGAAAGGGGGTGACTTTTAATTTCCCAATGTCTTTACTTTAAATTAGGCTCCAATATTTCAGCAAGATTATAATAATAAGAATGAAGGGGTACATATAAGTACAAGGGTATGTATTACTAAAGTATAAGGACTTTTGAACAATTTCCATGATGTTCATAATGTATTTCTTCGCTCCAGCAAAGCAGGACGAATAAAGTGAGCTTCAGTAGTACGAGTTGACAAATTCCTCGACATCTGTACTCAATATTTCACCGGGGAAAAAAGTGTAAGAATTGAGAAATTTCGAATGTCGAACTCGAAGGGTTGTACACTAGACTACTACCAATAGGTACATACTATGTACCTACTTAGCTATGACTTTGACTGTAGGTATAAGAACAAATTTTGAGTTGGAGAATGAATTCTGAGAGCAAATTGAAAAGTCTAAAGTCAAACAATCCGGAGCGAAAATGGTGCAAAACCTTTGTACAATTTGTATCCACATACCCATGGCATGTACCTATTTATACCCTAGAAATAGAAATATGTATATTTCAAATATGCAGCCTTACCATACCATTATCCATTCCATGAAGTAAGAAGGGTGAACCGAACAGAACAGAGAGAAATAAGTTGAAAGAAATTGAAAATGAAATACATTCACATGCCTTACTCATTCTAAAATAAAACTCTTTTTTTATTTCAATTTTAGATCTAAATATCGGTACAAATGTATACAAAAATATAGATTGCTAGAGAAAAAAAACTGGGGTTCTTTTTAATGGAAAGTGATGAAATTTGGAAATTCTCAAAGTGTGATATGAGATATTGAACAAATCTCCATCATCAAATGCTTTAAATTTTTAAGTAAAAACCATTTATTTTTACTTTTAATATCTATACCCTATGTATATGTACAAGAGTGTAATAAGTACCCTACCTTGAGATTTGATATCAAGAAATGTAGGTACCCTACCCTACTAAAAATCACAAGGTACAATATTGAGTAAAGTTTATAAGTAATGTACCCAAGTACTGTTTAGGCTCACTTAAATTTTATCTTTTGAATTTGTCCAAGATAGGACAAGGGCCACCAAGAAAATCCAACTTGTCCACCTTACCCTTACCTTTGTTGGTGTCCTTTATACATAGGTATTACATAGAAAAAAAGTAAGCTTAAAATGGGCTTGAAAGAAATTAAAAAAAGCTATGTAAAAGCCGTTAAAAAGCTATAAAATGTTATGAAATCGGGGAAAAAGTTGCATGGATCATTAGGCTAATGGACTGTTTGTGTAAAGTGTTGATTATTTTTGAGGCAGGCACGCAGCCTGTCATTTACTCAACCCTTCTACCATACTAATATGTATTCGTATAATATGTAAAGTGTACGAGCTATCAAGGATATTCAATTTGATAGTAAGTACCCTTATTTACATTTTAAAAGACCCTCAAAAAAGTTCATTTCTACCAAGAAATTCTTATACTGTACACTCAAAAACACTCAAAATAAGTTGATTTGATCCTTTATAAAAACTCGTACTTGTATGGACTATTAGTATTACGTACCTATTACTACGTATAAAGCTGAGTTTGAGCTTTTATATAACGAAACGACCTAAATTTTAAAATAACTTACACTTTGACACTTTTTTTTTCATTCTAATTCAGTAGGGACTTTTGTATAACCTAGAACTGATGAAGTATGTAGAGTGCCTTTACATGGTTTTAATTTTAATCTAGCTAAAAATTAAATTCAACTTTTTATTTTGACTTAAAAAAGCTGCTTACATGTATGTATCCGTAGGTACTTATTTTAGAAGTTCAAGTCGACGACTTTAAAAGTCAAAATCTGCTCTCAACTGCCTCAACCTTCCTCATCATCAACACCCTGTAATTGAATTTCAGTAATTCAATTAACATTTTTTATTTCCCATTAATATAGCAGTTACTATTTACCTACCTACACTACCATGCTAGTAATTGTAATTATACAATGCATTGCTTTAACCAAAAGCTGTAGGTATGCTGTGAATGTGAGTAAAATATAAAATCAAGATCCAGATGCTTTTACTGACAAGCAAAGTAGAGTAAACACACCTACTACATACTCGTAATTTCAAAACAGTTTTCTAAATATTTCACTTAATTTACAACAAATAAATTTTATTAAAATTTTAGAATGCCCAATCCACAGCTTTCAAAGACTAATAAATACTGGTACAAAACCTTGTAAAAATGCTTCATAAATGTATTTTCAAGCCTTTTTAAAAGACACTGTAGGCTTGATAAAATTAGATTTCTTCAAGTATCTATGTACTGATAAAATTTTTTGATTGTTTTTGATAGTACTACTGATAATTGCTAAAATATATAAGGTATATGTAGGTTGAAATTTGGAAGATTTTGAAAAAGCTTATCTTTTACTTTAAATAAATAAGCTGAGTGTATGTTTACTTTCCAGTCTAGATTATTATTTTAAATGGGGCTAATTCAGTTAGACTTTTAGAGACTTTCGAGTCAAATCGAGTCACCTATTCAGAAGCACTATATTACCCATTTAGTATTTATATAAATTGATTAGCATTCAAACTGAATTAGAAATTAGAATTAGAGGTAAGTTAGTAGGTGGAAATGTAATTGTAATTTTGCATGTGTGTTTCCCCAGCTCACTTCCTAGACATTTCCTCCACTTATTACTTATTACAAACATACTGCTACTTATTACTGTATTACGACTCTACATACATATTACCAAAAGCTAAACCAACTCCAATTTATTTCACTAGAATCGCATCGCTCTATCACTCAACAATCTTCGATTTTTCCCCTCACTTACTTACTTACTTACTTACTTATATCCCTAGTACTTATACAAAGTCCTCCAAAATACAAAAGTCTGAATTCCAGATTCACAATACTCACCCCTATTAATGTAATGTAAAATAATGGAGTGAGTTAAGTTGGAAATTTAGAGGAAGGAATCCAGAGTCAAATCGAAAACTTAATTTTATCCTCGACAATATACTTTCCAGTTTACTTTTCTCGACTTTTATTTCCTCAATCCGAACGAACCCTATTCGAAGACCATATGCCACACACTAATTCGGCATTACTAACTACTATTAGTACTAGTATAGTATACATATATAGGAGTGTAGAACTCAAATGCCTCAAAAGTATTTATTTAATCCTCGGTTTTTGTTTTGCACTCTCACAATGTTCCCGAGATTCCTTCGACATGACATTTCCCTCCATTAAATACTTCCAATTTAATTTCCCCACTTTTTTGCCTCTTAAAAATCCAGTAAAATTCCAACAGAGCATTTGAGCTCTGCCAATTTTATACGAGTCGAATTGCTCGACTGTAAACTATAAACCATTGTCTAATGCCTAATCTCACTAGAAGTACCTTACAGATACTATAGTATAACTATCAGGGTTGTCTTCTATTGAAAGTTTTTACAAATGCCCAAGTCCAACTGTCCAAGTCTAGAAAAAATGCACTAAAATCTAGGACAAAATTTTTCAAGTCCCAAAGGTCATGTGTATAAATCTTAACATTACCAAATTTGAAAATAAATTAGCAAAATTTTCTTATAATTTACACTATTTAGACTAATAACTATAATATTTCAGGGACAGATAAATTAAAAAGGGTTCATTTGATAGTAAGTATAATACTCGTAATTCAGAGTTTCGGTAAATATCAGTATTTTATAAAAAAAATTTGAGCTTATACAACCCTGCTTAGTACTAAAGTTATAATCTAGTTCAATCTCAGAAAAATCTCAGGGCAATTGTACTTAAGTAAATATACACCAATCATAAAAACACCTATAATAAAATCTTTTTTTACAACTCTGTAATTTGATGAACTGCAGCACACAAAAGTTCATAGAAATAATCATTTGTGATCTTATTTTATGCTTGCTTACTATTACTATACTATAGTAAGCACTTAAATAGGAGTGCTATTTTTAAGTTTTCTAAATTTACACTTAAGTATCTCTATCTGTATCTGGATATGGATATGTGAAATGAGACGAGATGAGATGAGATGGGAAGTAAAAAAATAAATTATGATTGTCTCATATTTCAATGTGTAATGTGAAATGTGAGATTATTTTTTATTATTTCACGATCGACCACCCCAACAGCATTTCAATCTCTTGAATAAACCATAAAGTTAAAAATAATAATTACAATCATTGTCACACAATAACCTCTATATAAGTACCTAACTATCTATTACCTTTATACATAAGGGTATTATTAATTCTTGTGAGAACATCACGTTTAGAATTTATTGGAGGTCGCGGGTGGTTGAGAAAAATCTCAATTTTAATTTGGATTTTAATATTCGCACATAGATAACAACCTATTCGTTATGTAAATAAAAAAAAAATTTTACGAGCAAATTGATGCTCAAATCTTGTGTGTAAATTTAGATTTTGAGTTTATTGAATAGATACCATACTATTAATACCTACTACAAAAATAATAATAGGCAGGACCACCACATAAATGCCTAGGTAAGGGTATGATTTTATTATAATTTATACACCCGTGAAATTGAGCTTTCTTATTTTAGAGTTAAAATTAAAATTATTTCACGGTTGATGACCCAATGGGTACGTAATACGTAGGTACTCGTACATAAAAAAAACTTTACGATGTCCCAAAAAGTCAACAAGCATTGTCACACGACTATTCACTATTATTAGAGAGGCTTTTGAAGCTGAGATTTGGTCCAAATTTGAATTTGATTTGGTTCGACATGACGTCTAAAATAAAGTCTATCTTCTAGTATACATATAAAATGCAAGTATCTGTAATAGTATATGTATACTGTTTTTGATTTATTTAGAGAATTCCAATCTATTTCAGTTATTGAATTTCGAAAATTGATTTCTTCAGGGCTATCTATTCTTGTATTCTTGTATTCTTCTAAAGATAAAGGGTACCTAAATGTAAAATAATGGATTTGCAAACAAATTTTCCATCTATATGCTACTTGTACATACAGAATAGAAAAGTTGAAATCTTATCTTTTATGTCGTCTACTTTGAATCAGGCAGTATCATTTATCAACTTTGAGAAGAAAAGAAACGATAGTTTTAGGTCCAATAATTTTGAATCTTGAATAGTGTTTATGCATTTTTTATTAAGAATTCGATTGTACCAATTTTTGCAATGAACGATAGTCTTAAGGTCAAAAAATGTTAAATTTTGAATAATGTTCCTGAATTTTCTATTACGGATAATATCATATTTGAAAAGAAACTCTATTTTTAAGGTTGAATTTTGAATTTTTGCTAATTTTTCTGCACTTTTTATTAATCTGTTTTAAGGATAGCATTACTATCTGTAGTACTGCATATAGGAACTCAAAAGATGTTTTCTTGAGTTTGAATTCCAAAATCTCTGGGTTTTCTTTGCCATAACCTATCTTTATAATACTTATAAAAGTACCAGGATACACATATTTCTGGGGTATGCACCTTTAGTTAGTAGATACAGAATATCTGCATTTTACTATTTTATTTTAGAGTAAAATAAGAGCCACAGGATAATAGTCATGGTTGGTGGTAGTGGTGGAACTCTTGCATGAAATCGAGTAAACCGAAAATTCCCTTCCTTCCAAATAATATTATCTAAACCAGAATATGGACATATTAAAACCTCCTTAATGTCCACATAAACTTCTACATATTTATCTACCTACAAGTACAATTTAATGGCAAATGTTGCACAATTTTAGGTTTCTCAAACCTTTTCCTTACTTTTTACTACTATCTAAAAGTAGGTAGGTACTAAATTACTATGCACCTAGCAATGTACTTAATACTACCGTTATTATTGCAACTATTTGAATTCAAATTCGAATCAAATAAGTTGTAAATGAAGAACAAAAGAGTCAGATACTTTCTTTTGTCAAGTTACAATTAATTATAGTAGGGTACTCATAGTAGTAGTAGGACTAGCCTTGGTCTTGATTCAATTCAATGGCCAATATAAGCCATAAATAAATCGACATGCACTTTACTTATACATTTATACAGACTACAGAATTATTACGAGAAAGAGCACTTTGACTTGAAAACTGAAAAGCAGCTG
This sequence comes from Nanhermannia cf. coronata Gr-Ori-00579, assembly GCA_034699045.1. NCBI lineage: Eukaryota > Metazoa > Arthropoda > Arachnida > Sarcoptiformes > Nanhermanniidae > Nanhermannia > Nanhermannia cf. coronata Gr-Ori-00579. The sequence goes on along the minus strand of JAQIXA010000074.1, from coordinate 25,877 downwards.
CAAAACTACCCTACGAATAATCAATAAACCCATTGTCGCCTATTTTGTTTTAAATAAATACTTGCTATACATTCATTCTAAGCATCTCGACACTCCATTTCTAACTAAAGTCACTCGTACCCCTGCTTATAATTATATTCAGATAAATAAAATTAACAGGACTCTACCCTATGTCAAACTTTTGACAATTTTTTTGCTCAGGTTTTTGCTTAATTTTAGATTTTTAAATTCGAATAACTTGTCTATAAATCTTGCAAAAAATCAGATTTATCAAATCTGATTTTTCCTAGTTCTAAAAAACTATCTAAACAAATATGATTTTTAGACTAGATAATAAACCTATAATACTGCTATGTATCGTAGTACGCTTTTTTAGGCTGAATATGACTTAAATATTCGTAAATGATAGGATGTAAAGATAATAAATTGTACTTAGGATTCTGCAAATGTAATAACCATTATATTTTAGGCTTTATAATATATTTATATTAAGTGTACGTTTCTGTGTCATTTGTCCTAGACCTAAAATATTACTATTGTTACTACTACATTATACATTGTATCTATACTATAGTATTTAAGTACTCTAGTATGCAGACAATAGATGTGTGTTTTAATTTAGTATTATTTACCCTGAGAATGAGGACTTTGTAAGGTGCACTGGGGACTCGTAATGAAGTTTTATTATTTCGAGATGAGGCTATCTGTGAATGTGCAAATTGTTCCATTTATTTATAAACAAAATCCTCTATATAAATGTGCAAATGAAAGCTAAAAAAAGTCCAAAATTTCATAAAAAAAAAGTGCTTTAAAATGTAAGTTTCCTATTGTACTATATTTTGATCAAAATTTTAAGAAATATGAGAAGAAATATAGGTCTAAAATGACATTTTGAAAGTAGAATATGAACCATTTTCTCAAAGCTGGTCACAATATAAATGTTTAGAGTAAGTGTGCCTCGTAACTCTTTTCTGTTGGTCCTTTTTTTTAAAGAAATAATTCGACGATCGTTTACTTTTTACATTTCCAGATTTTTCGGCAAAAAAAAGCCAAGTCAAAAGTGGCTTCTAATAGAGTACAATTTACTACAAATATAGGTAGGTAGTAGTAGTAGGTAGGGTACTATAAAATCGGTAATAGTAAAGTAGGTAGGCATTTTTGAGAATTTGCAAGTTTTACAGGAGGCTGCTATGCCGCCATACCCCTGATAAGAATGATTTATAGACACATTTCAACTCTCATATGTAAGTAATACATTTATCTAACACTACTATAGGTACCTACCTACCTACATACTGTGTCGAATAGAATGTTCCCAATGTGAGCAAAATTGTACCAATTGTATTTTCTACACTATACTGTTGTAAGTACTTACGTTTCTTATGTACTTACTTACAATACAAGTAAGTAGTAGAAGTCAGAGTGACTTGGGACCTTAACTACTGATATTACACAAAGTACTGATATACCCAAGCATAATAAAATAAAGAAAAGTTGAAAGCATACATAATAATACTATATCAATATTACAGAATAGGATCCTTAAATGTAAAAAGGTATCTAAAATACTAAACTGTAGAAAAAGCAGTGAAAGCATTTTTAACAAAATATATTTATACACTTTGACTGTTTATCTCAAAAAGCACAATTTCATATTTACTCACTTACTTTCCATACTAGACTTGTATAAACTATGTATGCATAATAGCTTACAGTTTGCAGTTTACAGTGAAAAAAATCATAAAAATATCAAATTTACTATAAGTATAAAGTATAAGTAAGTATTTAGAATATCAAGCTATAAAGTCCTCTAAAATCCTCGAGAAAGCTCGCAAAAGTTTGATAAATACAAATTCTGCACTGTGAAGTTAATACTAGTAATAAGTATTGATAAAATATTGAAAGAATTTGTATACAATAAGTAGGTATTTCGAGCTAAAATTGTTTAAAAGCACAGGGGCAGGAGTATTACAAAATATAGCAAGATCTTTCCCATTCTCAATTCTCAAATCAGAGTTTAAATCTGAGCAGTATTTATTGCCATCTGAATACAAGTATATATTAGATATTTCTTTTTAAAAGTGTGTGTATGGAGCTCTGAATTACATTAATTTTAAGTCATTTATCTCGAAAATCACCCCTTTTTTAACATATCAGTACTTACAAATAATACTTACAAATATTCTTACATAAGTCTCAGAATAAGTACAGATAGGTAGGTAGTAGTTTTACTTCAAATTTATTCAAATATTTAGATACAAGAAATACTTAGGTATATAAAATATAAAATGATGAATGCTCAATCGTTTAGGCTCACCTTAATGAGAGGTGAAGTGCGATAAAAAAAAAACGTTTGTTCATATTTGTATAGTGGGTACCTACATGTACAATAAATCCCCATTAGGGGTAAATACCTATTTAATACTATGTATTTCTACTTATTAGTACCCTACAAGAAAAAAGTTTATGGGTGAAATTTTTCTAAATTACAGTACCTACTATGTACTATGTACATAACTAAATTGTACCTACAGATATGTACTGTAATAATAATAAAGTAATTTGGCTCGTGTGTAGGGAACGAGTTTATCTTATTTATGAGTGACAGGAAAAGTTTATGACCACCTTTATAATAAGCTTTTTTTTCCATAAGCTTTTTTGGTTTAAGTTAATTTGAATTTGAGATTAAAACCAGGGTTTGAACCAACTACAGAATATTCAATTGAGTCAAGTCAAAAAAATTTGATTAAAACATGCAAACCATATTAAGAAGGTAATTAAGGAATTAATTCAAGTGCACCAGCACAAAATTCACTGGATATGCACTGGATTATTAAAATTTTAATTCTGTCAGAACGAATCTAACATCTATACAGTAAATTTTATATTCTAAATAGCCTTGAAAATGCATTTCATGCAAACTTTGAACTTTATATTAATTCAATCTATCCTTAGTAAATTGCCGGTTATGTACATACTAACTAGATATATGTATAGTGTATAGTAAAAATATTTTAAATTTAACTCAATTTTTCGGTATTACTATTACTGACATGTGCTTTTAAATGTAAAATAGATACTGATATTGCCCATTGTTTATTTGCGCTAGTGCATAAAGTGTAGAAATAAGTTGAATTTCCCTCCATAAATCTACTATAAATAAAGGGAAAAAAATTAAATATAAAAACAAAGAAAAGACATTTATTTCATGTCAAAGAATGAAATATAAAGTTTTACTTTTTTGGACAAAAAAAAAGAATTCATATCTTGTGAGTTCTTGTGAAACAATAACTTACAAATACATATGTACCTAGGACTATGACTATTACAGTATACTACTAGTATACTACTAGTATTAGTATTGATAAGTATGAAGTTATGAAGCAAGTGAAACTAAGGCTTTTTTTCAGATCGAAGTTCTAGCACAACTTCTCGTGTAAAAACAAAAGAGAAATATCAGAACTATAGATACTGATACTGATACTGATATAAGATACGGTATGCGTAAATGTATCCATACTTATACTGGAGTAGGGTATTTTTTCAAAAAAAGGAAAGAAAAAAATGTGAGGCTCGTGTCTCAGTAGAGTTAAGCGGGGGAGAAGTCCTAGTACTAGGACCTACTCGTAGTAGTAGGACAGAGATAATAAATTGAGACGACGAAAGACGGAGAAATGATGGGCTGAAAACTCATTAAATTTCTGAGAAAAGTTCTGATCTCAAGTCAGTCAAAGACAAAGTATCATTTCATTAAAGAAATACTTATTAAAATACTTGAACAAATATTCAAAGAGAAGGAAACTTGAACTATACCCAGTATCAGTACCCTACCAGTATATGTTTACATATTTCAGTCATTAGCTCGCAGTCAGTCAATCTTTTTTAGAAGACTTTAGTTTCCAAAAATGCACTTAAAAATGTATAAAATAGCCTTCAATATGGGTCTTTTTAAACCAAAATTGGCTTTCTGGTTGATTGGTTTTAAAATTAACATCATTTAACGAAAAAAGTTATTAAATATTTAAATTTTGGAGTCTATTAAGAAGAAAATATTAAATTTTTGAAGACCCTAAAAATTTATTTGAACTTGAAAGAATCAATGAGATGAACTTTATGGTAAATGCTTTTTAATTTTTTCAGATTCTAAGGTCTAATTGAAGACTTTCGAGAATTTTATACATTCTTTTAAAAATATGAATTGACTTTAACTTATTGTATTGGCTTTTGTTCAATAATAGATACTTGTGTTATTATTTTTATCATAATTTAAACTTGAAATATTATAAAAAAAAGTGTAGTAATAGTATTATAAAAATTTAAGCTAAATTCTAAGGACAAGAAATGATATCTGGCATGTAAAGTACATGCATACATTAGGAGTCGAGCAAAGGAAAAGGAAATGATGATCCAGAAACTTATTTTATTTAATATTTATCTTTATACTTGCATTAGTAGTACCCTATTGATACTACCAGTATATAAATATAGGGTACTATACTATAATATGCTGCATATTTGGATTAATTTCAAGGATATTAAGTTATTAGAATATTTCTCATGTCCTACATATCTCTCTTATCTTATTGCTCTACTTAAGTCCTTGTACTACGAGTATAGTCTAGTTAAGTAGACACTACAATTTTTAGATACATTTACATTTGATGCTTTTTTTAACTTGAGTTTTATTTTTTGAGTTTGAAAATTTAAAATGTTGAGCTGGTCATGCAACCAACTGATTTCCTTTCCTTCCCTTTTCTAATTAATTTTTTTTACTCAAATATCTTTATCATTTTGAGGTTTTGGCCTGGCCTGCCTGTACCCTTCCAATTAAATGATTAAATACTTAAGTATACCTACCTATATGCATGTACCTGTATAATGTATGTAATAGAAAAATTACGGATTAATCAGTTAACCAAGAGGAAGGGGACATGTCATGCGATATTTGGTAAATAGCTCGTAATCGAGTTAAAAATGGGTGTGTTTGTTAACATTAGTAAAAAAAATACATACCTAACTAAAATATCCGATTTGACCAAGTTAATCAAAAATATTTTACGAATTTTGAATAAAATTTTTTAAAATTTAAAACGCATAATAAGTACCTAGTATGCTTTCAATTCGAAACTAGATATCTAGCCTAACTATAAACTCGGACATTTGCATGTTATTTAAAAATTTTGATTTTTCCATTTTTTTCTAAAACATATTGGATTTTCAAAAATATCCAAGTATGTAAGAGTATTTTTCAAATTAATAGCTTATTGAAAGTACCTATATATATGTATCAGTATTTTGAAATACATTTAATTTAATCAAATATTTTGTTACATTTCTTTCGTATCTGAATGTCAAGTATGCTTTTATTAACTTTGAAATTTTCTATAAATATTTGAGCTACCCTCTCGACTTCGACTCTACTTTAAGTACTCGATAGTAGGTAGTATATGTACTTTAAATAGGTATCTTTTTGTATTGAATGAATGTAAATTATAAATAAATCATAAGGGCTAGAAAGTCTACCCATTTCTCAAATATTTATGCAAGTAAATAACCTGAAAGAACTTTGGTTAGTAATTTATAAATTCTTTAAATTAAAGTCTACTATACATACTATTACTATGATAGTATAGTATGTATAAGAGCTGATAATAATCATAAAGACGTTGATTGACATGTATATCCCCCCTCTTTATAATTCGTACTCACCATTTACACTATAGGTTTCATATGCTCAAGAATGAGAATTGAATTATAACATTATTTACATTATTTCCTACAGTTTTAGAGTCGAGTTACATGCACAAATATCCTATTAAAATTACAGACAAAATAGTATCTACTACGAATAGTAGTAGCCAGGAAATATCTGAATATGCATTTTCTATACAAATAAAACCATGGTAGGGTACTCTAGTCTACAGACAACCAATTTAAAATCCATATGCTTTGGCTATAAAATTCGAGAATTATTCGAGATGCACAGAATAGATAAAATAATTATTATTTTACCAGCCAGGATTCAGAATTCTGAATACTTAAATGCCATATGACAATGATATAATCATAAATTTCCTATTCAAATATAAATAAATACAAAATATTGTCATTTTGTTCATGTATCTATTCGATTTATCCCAACTTTTGACTTGGAAATAATGAATAATAGGAAATACCTACCAACAATTTTACAATATTAAATCATACAAGTAAAAGTACCATCAAGTAAGCACATTGACTTATGACCACCAAGTTCTGACGTTTTTTAAGGTCAAAATATATGTTTTGCACAAAATTTCATGGATTAGCACACGAAAAATGTAAATTGTATATGGGATAATAAAACTTATAATAAGTACCCTACAACTATACAAATAGATATTCAGATACTTAAATTATATTTAGATAGTAGATTCTTAGATAGTTTTTGCAACGATTTATAATTTATCAGTAATATCTTAAGGCATAATGGTTAGTGTTCCAGGTAAATTGTTATTATCTAAATTGAGATATTAGGGCCGTTGCTTACATATAATTTATGATAAATGTATTATAGATAACTAGTATTATTATTAAGGTAGGTATGATTACTTGTAATTTGAGTAAAATGAGGTTTTAGTTTTTTGTTTTCATTTTTGAGTAAAATGTTGATCAAACATGATATCTGTATATGTCATATAATAGTATAGTATTTGGGTATAAAATATAAAGCCCATATTTACGAGTCTCATATGAGTTGATGACATAAAGCTCAGCAGTATTAGTAATTTCCCAAATAGAATTTAATTACTCAAAAAGATATGAGGATTTTTGTTGGTGGTGAAGTACAACCAACTGATAAAAGTTGTATAGTATATCAGTAGTACATGGCGAGATTGAGTTAGAAATTTCAAGAATTTTTGCAATTAGAGAAGGAGGGAATGATTTGAAAGCCCGCATTATTATTAACAACCAATAGCAGACTATACCATAGCCAGCAGATTATTTGTAGTTATTTCGCCAGATTTCGGGCAGATAAGATTGCAAATAATTTAAGAACATCACTTTACACACCATTGCTGCTTATATCTTGTGTCCTATTTACTATCCGTATTTATTTCTTTCATCATTTTCTCTTTCTTTTAATGATTTCTTCATGACATGTACAACTGCCAAAACTTAAAAAAAGGAACAGACTTTGCTGTAGCTCTGGAACTTGTCATGTGTCATAATCAAAGTGACTAAACTTGTCACTAAACTACGGTTTTTTACAAGAAATTGCATTGAAAATCGGAATTTCACCTGGAATTTTGAAACCATTTTTGAAAGTTTTTTATGGCAAGAAGCAAGATTAAAACCTGTAATATCTATATATAATTAATTATGCAAAAACAGTGTTTTTTTTCGATTTCATGTTGATTTTTATGCATTTTATTATTATAAATAATTTGTTATAATTCTGTATATTATGATTAAAATCGAAATTTTTCTATTTTTAAAAATTTAATTATACATTTTTTTCTATTGAATTACTTGATATTTTTGGTTTTAGACATATTTGGTTTCGACATTATTGTATAGAAATAGTAGTAGTAGTAGGGCACTGTCATATTGTAGTATTGGTATATGGATAAATCCAAAAGAAATCAAGAACAGAGATTTTGCTCCACTTTAATTATTCCGGACCAAAGAATTGAACAACTCTTTTTTTTTTCTTTACATTTTGCCTTTACATTTACTGCTTGATCTTTGCTCTCCTTAAATCCGAATTAATTTCAGGACTGTGAATGAGATTTAATTAAGACTTCAAAGGGTTGAAAAATGTAAAGAAAAAGGCAGATTCCTCGGCTCGGATCCCGTTTAATTTGTTCATCTGATGAATCTGCTCGAGTGTCTTAACTCAATGGACTTTCTATCCCTTACATTCTATACATCTACAGATATTTAAGTAGATGACATTCTAATCATTTTTATTTTAAATATTTATACCCAAACACGCACCCGAAAAGTATTCATTTTCAAAAGGATTTCTCCTTTGACTGTCTCTTGTATGGTAGTAGGTACCTTATGTGCAAATATATAAGATACATACATATATATAAGTAGTAATAAATATTTATAAAAGTAAATTTGTTTTTCAATTACTTCCTACCTACCTTACCTATCTATCTGGTGTAGTATTTTAGAAGGATTCTTTGATCGGCCATACCTACAGATACAGATACAGATACCCTACATTATAAGTATAGTATTAGTCAAGTGTGTCAAAGAACCCTTTATTTATTTAGTTATTTACTTATTTAGACTGCATGACTGTATATTGTACCTACCCTTTATATTGAACAAAGAATGGGCTCTTAAAATTGTATTTATGTATGTATTTCAATTACCCTTATAAACTATCTAATCGTAAGTACTTAGGCGTACTAAATACTAGTACTATGATGTTAAGTTATTGTTTCGAAAAAAGCCTTTGTCCTTTTAGTCAAAGGGTCTTTAGTCTTTTACTATTGGTAGGTATACAATTCTGTAGGGTACAAATTTTATTTTGCCAATTCATTCATTGAACTGAAACTGAAAACAACCCCTCAAGGTTTACAAGCTAATTAACAAGGGTAGGTTTATTTAAACAGATGAAAGCAAACCCATACTTACTACTGATACATATACTCGTAGTACCTATACTAAAATAGTTTTATATGTATTTTATGTCAATAGTACCCTAACTTATATAAATAGATACCTAAAACTTTAAAAAAAATTGCGATGTGTAAAGAGTCTAAATGTCTAAATTTTATTGGAATTTTAGATCTATTATTTATGTCTTCTTTAGGCAGTCATTTCTTTAAAAAAAGTGTTTTTAAACTCAAAATTTAAAAATTTCAGTATAGGGATGCAACATGTGCACTTGTGTATCTTCAGACTCTGAATTGATGGTAAAACAAATTGACAATTTATGTAATAAGATAAGATGTAATGTAACTGTAGTATAAGAATGAGTATATAAATATTTGAAAAAGTAGGAAAATTCTTCAAGTAAATGAGGGTCTAGTGAAATAGGAATGACCGTGCTGAATACAATATGAGGACATGTATGCATAAGTACCAGTACTACAGTATAGGTATGTCCTACAAAATAAAAATAAATTCAAATCTCAAAGTATAAAGTATAAAAAGGTTATTATGAGAGAGAAATGGTGAAGCATTGACTTTCTTTATATGTATGTATCTAGATATCCATAATATTACATAAGTATACCTAGGTACTTTGTATATGGTAAAATAGTACATTATTATTATTATTATTATTATGAAAAAGGCCATATGTACTACTTGCAGTACAGCTACTTGTACAATTTATACTTTCTTTGCTTTTACTCTGTTTTTTTATTTCGATCACGAGCTCACTTTTTATGTTATAAAGTTATATGAGCTCCCTTGCCATCTCATATTATCATTACATGGACAGAATAATTTAAATATTTTTCTCAATTTCTCAGTACCAATATCCTATACTATGTAATATAGTATACATAAGGTTTTGTTGTTTTTTTTTCAAAAAACATATCTAGTAATTTATATTTATAAATATAAGAGCATCATTTATTTGTAAAATGCATCCTAGAATAGAAAAGTCAAGAAAGGAGAATCTTTAAAATTTTGCAAAAAGATACTCAAAATTTTACATTTACCATAATTTTATTGCTAGTTTAAATGCACAAAGTTTTAAATATAGGTTTTATATTTAAGCTCTGTATCTGTATTTAAGCTCTGTAATTATTTAAACTTGTACATATTGGGTAGGTACCTACTACCTACTCTGATATGAATTCATATATCCTTTTGAGAATTCTTATAGTTTATAATAGTCTATGTAGTTTGAAGATTTGAGAAAATTTCAGAAATTTCAGAAATTATAAAATCTTGAAATGTCCCCATTTTATTTATTTACATTTTTTTTTGGGAATTTTAAATGAAAATGAGCTTTAAGTACTAGTATGGTAGGGTACTCGGTAATTAAGCTTATTAGACGATTTTAGTCTTTTTTATATCCACAATAGTACTGTAAAGTACTATAAACCTTGACTTTTGACTTCTGACACTGACAGGTCTGAGGTAGTACATTAGACAAAGGGTTGAATTACGAGTATTTTTATAGATTTCCATCACCGCACAGTCGAATTAAAAGGTTTTTTTATGCGATTATCAGTTAGGTATTAGGTATCTACTGATACATAAAAAAATTTTGAATTCCCTCTAATTCAAATTACTCAAGGGTTGAAAATTATCACTCAAACTTCAAACTTACTTCCCGATATTAAAAATACTGTAGTTTCTGTAGCATTACAGAGAGTATACCCTACCTAATATGAAGTATTATATAATGAAGTATTATGTATAATGGACTTGAGATTTTTTTCGAGGATGTAGGAGGACAAGGGTCGAAGTCAAAGAAAAGCGGATGGAAGAGAGAAGTAATTACCTAAATGGATTCTTTCTCATTCTGAGTCAGTTCGGCTTAAAGAAATTCGTTTTTATTTCCATTAGATATGATAGGTAGAGACTTTTATATCTACATACTTATATAGTGCATATGTTTCACTTTTTGATTTTGATTCAAGATCCGCAATAGTAAAATAAGTTCTAGTAATCATGATGAGTATGTGTCGGCGCGTCGGGTTTTCATCATCAAAAGCTTTCATTTCATTTCATTTTCTTATTGGTACTATGTAAAACTAGCTTATTTTACCAAGCGATTGTACCACTTGAAGTATCGTTTAGCAAAAAATCATTCTTAGAATTTCATAAAATTGATTGAAAAAAGCTTGAGTGGGAAAATTCTTCAAGTAAATGATGGTCTAGTGAAATAAGAATGACCGTGCTGAATAGCTAACATATATAGGTAATATAGTTAAAATATAGTTAACAATTAACATGATATCTGTAGTATTAGTACCCTATTACCCTATATATTTTACAGTAAATTACTGTAAAATAATTAAAGCTTGTTCAAACAACTCGTACGCTAAAAGAATCAAAGATTGAAATAAGATTCGAATAAGGAGCCTTAACAGTAATCGAGTAAATACTTTTTAAATTGTTTAAAAAAAAGATTTTTTAAATAAAATAAACAACCAGTTTCGTCACTTTGAACCATTTTTTCTAACAGTGACTATATAATCCTATTATGCGACATATGATTGATTGAAAAGACGCTTCAAACAAAATGACTAATAAAATAAGGCTGACATGGTCCTTGTTCTTGAACCCAGGGGTAAAAAGAGGGGAATTTTGGTCAATTTTGGTCAATTTTGGTCTTTTTCAATTGGTCAATTTTGGTCAAAGAGGAAAAATTGACCAAAAATCTTTTAATGTATCTCTTATAGTTTAGGAGGATTTGTGGAAACAGACAGACAGACAGAGAAACCGAACGTTTTCTACAAGCTTTTATGAATGTTGATATGATAGATGTATTTATATGAGTCAAAGTCTTACATAACTACCATACCATATCAATACATATGTATAGTATGTAATAAGTTGTGTGAAAAGGCAAAATTTACCTCGAGACTTCTTCAAGAGGAGTTGAAAATGAAATTGAAATTGAAAGAGAATTAAAAGCCCCGTGTTTTTTATATGACTCGAGATTTCAAGTTACTTTTTTAGACGGAGAAACCGCGACTTTAACTTTGGACGGTGATTCACTCCTACCTACTGAAATAAGAAAAAAACTTGGGTAGATCTTTTCTGAGATTTTAAGAGATTTGAAAAGTAAATGGTCTTCTACCTAAACACAGTAGTCAGTAGGTAAGACATTACACAAAGTTGAATGTAATAGGGAAAATAGAAGTAAAGTAATATGGGTAATAGAAATAACATTAACTCTATTACACACATGAAGCAACGATTTTCAGGAAAACCAAATATCCAAAATATCAACTTTGTTCAAAAAATTCAAATCAGCTAATAATTTTTAAAAAAGTTGTCAAAATCATCATAATTTTAAGGGAAATGAAACTAAAAATAATTTTACTTTGAAGTTTGAAATGAATTTTAATATTAATTAGCTCTGAAAATCCATATTCTGTAGAAAACGAAAATCGAGTCAAATGAAGACTTTTTGTTAAAATTTTTCCTAATATAATTTAAAGCTTCATTCAAAATCTTTTCTTGAAAATTCTAAAATTCTTTTCTAGAAATTTATTTTGGACTAATGTGTTTTTTAGCCCAATAGTGGTGGTACGGTACATTCATATGAATATAAGTAAGTGTATTTGTCAGAAAAAGCGATTTTGATAGTACATACGACATTACCCTTTTTTTTACTAATCATCTCACTAATGTGGTTTTTTTCTCACCCTATTTCTACTTTTACCTACCCCTTTACAAGTAGGTACCTACCTACTTGTAAGATGTATTAAATGTATTAAATGGCCGCCAATCGAATCTTCAAAAATATATTTTATGTATTTTTTTTTACATTCGATATTTGATACAATTTCCAATACCTAAATGAATAATATTAATAAGAGTCCATTCACTCGATCTCATTCTCATAGACAGACTCACATCACATCAAATTACATCAAAGTTCAGAACTCTTTTGAGGGTGCAAGTTTTTGATTCTTTTGAAGCCTTTCTGATATTTTTGGGTTTTTTTTCCATATATGTAAGGTACCTATAGAACTAGACCGAATCGGAGCTGGTTAATTTAAATTTAAATCTATCTTAAATAGGAGAGAATATGCACAGTCAAAGTGCTAATCATTACAATTTAAAGGCAGACATCTCACAAGATCTGCCAGTCAGGGAATGACTTGCATTTCCCCGCCGAATAAAAAATCACTCAGTCACCAATAATTAACGAGAATTAATCCTCTAATCTATAAGCAGAATCTAAATAACCATCATGAATTTTACAGGTTAGCTAGATATATGAGCCAATACACTACTTATACCTGATATTCAGAAATTATTTAATCATTTCAGAAAATATTTCAGATCATTTCCCATGCATTTCTTCACATATCACAGAGTAAAATACTAGTTGTACCTATCGTCCTATATAGGTACATATTATTAAATCTAGTACAGAGTCATACTTTAATGTATTTTAGACGTAAAAAAAATCCTGGTAAAAAATATGATACTTATTTTTCTTCTCAAGTCCTTTTATCCAGTAAATATTAAAATCCTTGTATTCTTTTATTGGCCCATGGGGAGTGGATGATAAAACAGAGAGAAAAATGTGAGCAAGGTATTTTATTATGATTTATTAGCAAATTCTCATGCATAAAAGAGTCAATTGAAAGAACTTTTTTTTATCCTTTGATTGAATTCCAACTTGACATTCAAACTCTCAAGTGCCTACTCTGACTCAAAAAAATTTTTTTATAGCTTTTCTTTTAAAATATCCAATGTGATATATTGACTTGAATAATGTCAAACACTTTTAAATCATTTTCGAAAATATTATACCTATTTACTTATAAAGTAAAACTTCTTTATAAGGAACTTTTTTATATTTAACCTTTTTCTAGTGCCTACTCTAAAAATATTAATTACATGGTTAAGAACCTACTTGAGAGATTTCAGAGGAGTTTTACTATATTATACTACCTAACCAGTAGGGTATAGTATTACTAGTACAAATATTGAGTAGGGTACTTATTGGGTACTTATTGAGTAGGGTACTTATTGGTGGCCCTTGAATTCATACAAGGCAAGGCATTTTAGTCTGTTAAAATGGTTTCTACAAGAAAAATATCTTAATATATCAAATTTTTGATCAATTTCTTGAATACTTTCGTGATTGTCTATCATATTAGCCCTAGAACTTCAGATTTTATTAGAAAAAATAGGGAAAAATGCCACATTTTGGAGTTAATATATATGCATTATAGTGTATTCTTACCTGTATGTTCCATATCTAATCCTAGTTTTTGTCAATTTGTTAAATTTCATATTCAAAACTTTCGGAATTAAAATATTAGAGGATAGGAATATAAGTGCATGGTAATAAATTGTTTAAAAATGGCTTAAAAAGGACAAAATGATGAATTTGAATGTTTCCAGTCTGTATAGTGTATACAGAGTTAAATTATCAAAAAACCAAGTATGTTCTAGTACCTATATTAGATGATATAGATAAAAAGTTTTTTTGTAGATCTTATTGCAAGTTAAGCCTGTTCAATTCAATCAAGTCTTATTTTGATGAAGGGAAACATTTCCGAGCCAATCTCTTTTCTACATATCATTTTTCAGCATCAGTTCAGTAATAAAAATTGCAATCCCAAGCACAATATCAAGAAAATAATTTCGATAAGTAATATATACCTACTGTAGTATCAGTTCAGTGTATCAGTATTACAAGTATCTATATATAATGTAATGTATGTTTCAGTTAGATTAGTTTTAGTTGTGGGGAGAAAATACAAATTCGTATTCCGAATTTGGAATATTTCGATGAGATTTCTGCTGAGATGAGCTAAAAGGGTTCAGAATCTCATTTCGAAAAATAAATAATAAAAATAAAAGTGAGTCAAAGTTGTGATTCAAAAAGTACCTTACGAGTGCTATTTAGAATAAAATAAAATAAAAGTATGCTTAAACCACATGTAGAGATGGCCAACTTGGGGTTCAATTTTAAATGACTAAATAAAAATAGTGACTACTACATACACAGTACATATTATAATATAGGTACATAGTACACAGCAGAGATGCCCTTTAACCTCAATTGTATTAAAATGGAGTGTATCAATAGGAATAGGACCAGATAATCTAAGGTTCGTCGTCAAAACAATTTCTTATCCGAATAATCAGTAATTAGATTAGATGTCGAGCGTGTCCTTTCCTGCTTCACAGTAGTCAAAGACATATACATAGGTACATACTTATACATATATGCTGTACCTACATAATATAATTATGTATAGTATCAAACAAGCAAACAAACCTAATGTCCTAAAATTTAGATTTTTAGTTCAACAACTTGAAATTTTTTTAAAGAACCATAATTTTCTATAAGATATTGGTATAATTTAATGATTTTGAAGTAAAAATCTCAAAAAAGTCCAAAATAAGGATTATTTAGATGAGACGATATTGAATCAAAAATTTGAAAAAAATTGAGTATTTTTAACAAATTTTATCGATGGGTTTTAAATATTTTGAACTTATTACCTTTATGAACTTATCCTTAGTATACAGAATAGATGCTTTTTGAGCATCGAAATTTATCAGTTGAAATTTCTTGTATTTTAAAAAATATTTTGAATTTAAGAGTTTTAGTACTTTCAAATATAGGTATGTACTTTAGTATAATACAGATATAAAATAATAGTATAATGTAGTTACGTATCAGATAAGATGAGGGGGTTCACATTTAATAAAGAAAAGACATTTAGATTTCTGGATTGAATTTCACGAAACGAGAACTTTGCTGGGCAGCAGTCAAGGGATAGAAAAAATAAAATACTTCATATAAAAAGTACTTACCTACCAATGCCTTATAGAGCAACTATGTTATAAGTATAGTAAGAAATAAAGGGAACTTTACCGTGGCAGTGGTAAATGATAAAATCTGCTGTTTACAAAGCGAGATAGGAAAAGGCCATTTATCAGAAGAATGACATTTGTGGTTCGTTTCAGAAGAAAAAAAACCTTTTCTCAATCTACCCTAACAAAGGGTCATATCTAGAGGAATTGGTATAAATTATATTTATCATACAAAATGTAATCTCAATCTCTTATACTACTACCCATACACTATGTACTACAATAATTTGAAGTAATTTTCCAAGACATTGCTAACAATATTTTGTTTAGATTTTGTAAATGTCAAATCATACACTATCTCTTCAAATCTAGTATTCTAAAGTCTGTGATTCGATTCAGTCCTGACTCTGGTTCTCAGAAATCTTGAAATGTTGAAAATCTGCAAAATTGCAAAATTATTAATCACAATCAAAATCATAATCATAATCAGATTTGATTTTGATATTCAAGACAATTTGAATCATCGGATATGTTGATGAAATTTGATTTACAAAATAATAAAATAATCGCAATTCATCAGAAATTTTCAATTTATACCAGTAACAGTATCTCCCTGAAAATACATAGAAAAATGTCTTATAAATTTTTTCATTTTAATAATTTTAATAGTACCTACTAGTAGTAGTAGGTAAATTGTGAATTTTTTTCAATTACTTAAATGGATTCTCGTATTTTCCACTTCATTACACTACTCTACGAGGTTCTCAAATATTTTTTAATGAAGGATGGATCCCATTAGAAATTATACAAGTCAATATATGTATATGTACTACAGTATAGTAGTATGAGCAATTCAACTTGTAACTCAAATAATGTAAAATTTAGAACAAACACTCTTTCATCATTCAATCCATCTAATTTCTCAGAAAGACTCAATTTCCATTTAATTTCAATGTTTGCACATGTTGACTATAACGAATCTAAAGGGTTCAGCTTTAAGAACCTAATTGTAATTAGATAAGGATGTAATTCGCTAGTATATATACTGCATTCAAAGTTTTTAAACTTTACTTTTATCAGTAATATACAACTTGGATAGGTAGGTACTTGTAGATGCTTAATGAGTGTCAAGAAACTTAAAAAAAAGTCAAACAAGTTAATTCTAATTAAAAATCCTTAAACATTTGGATAAAAACTTTGAAAAAAGTTGAGATTTTCTAATTTTTTGCATTACATTCTTGAAATAGTTTCAGAATTTCAAGATTTTTTGGTAAAAACTTTGATAAAATGTTGAAAATTTTGGATAAAAGCTAAAGGTGCAAGTTTAATTTGAACCTTATATTAATAATTTTATATTTAGGACTAGTTGAAATTATAATTTATTTCATTTTAAATTGCACTTTATTACTAAATAAATGATATTAGTACTACATAGTAGGTACGTGTATTAAATTGAAAAAAAGAGATTTAAAAGCCCTCAGGATCAGTATGCCTTAGGGTCAGATTTGAGATTTGAGATAGAGATGCGGTCTTCTACTATCAAAAACAAAAATAGAGAGAATAAAGATACTATTACTTATTACATTACTATTACTTACTTAAAACGTCTGTCAAAAATCAAAGGCAAGTCTTAATGCTCACACTTGAAAACCATTAGTTTGATTAGCTCTTTGTAAAATAACATTTCGAGTACCTATCTACAAATATCGGTCCTTTTGACAAGACTCTAATAATTAATTGGGCTTGAATTTTTTCAAAATGCCCTACAATGAATTTTTTTAAGTTTTAAATTCACTTAAAATGTCATAATCTAAATAGTTTAGTAGAGTGGCATATAGTGGTTTTTTTCCCCTCAAAATTATTTTGAATGCAATTTGTTCGAGTAGGTATTTATAAATCAGCTTAAAATTGGCACTAGGGTTGTGTAACAATAACTTAGTATTATAGATATACAAAGTACCTACAAAGTATCAAAATATCGGCGCTATGATAATATGTAAATAAACCACTAAAATAAATTAAATTCGTCAGTATTATACACAGAAGGCTTTAGACTTGGGGATTAGTAATTAATATGAGTAATTAATTTCCCAGAAATATCTTTCAACTAAATTAAATTTAAAGTAAAATAAAGGTACTGCTAGTGTACTACAGTATAAAGAATTTTAGAGTTTTATACATCTCATAATACGAATACTATGTAGGTACTATATAGTAGTAGGCTAAACTTTATTTTAATGTTTTTCAAAAACTTTCTCTAATTAATAATGCTATGCAAAAATCATATTTTCCTACCCTTTTGTAATTTTATAATACTTATAATCTAGATACCTAATACCTACGGAGTATAGTAGTAGTTCAAGTACCCACTTGATAAGATTTGAGTCATATTGAAAAACTTTCTTATATACTCTTATAACAGTAGGTATATAATATCAGTAGGTAATATAAGTATATATACTAGGTAGTAGGAGTTTTATGATTGAATTTTATTTTATATGCGGGTTTGTGTTGGTGAAATGGATTTGATGAATCATTTAATCCCTCATAAAAGTCTCTCAATTCAGTTCCTAATTAATGAGAAATTAATTCCAGTTCTCTAAACTTTTAATCTTTTGGTGCTTTATCTTACTCACTCGGAATTTTAATCCATTTTCAACTCTAAAGGGTATCCATATACCATACCATGATATTATCCTAGTATCTACATACTATCAGTAGTTATAATATCAAATTTGAGCTTTAAAAAGATAAATTACTTTGGTGAAATATATAGCTTTTTTAGCCATGATTTGATAATTTAATATCTACAAATATAATCACCAATATGTCATATACACACATGAGACTTGCTGATTAAAATGTTACTACTATAACTCTAAAGATAAGTTCGTATTACATAATATTATCTATCCTTGTATCAATTGTAAAGCTTTAAAAAAATCCAAGTTGTGAATTGACAAAAAATGATAAAATGATAAAATGTTTCTTTTGATTGCCTTAAGAAAGCGTGAGTTTTTTTTTCAAAAGAATGATATTTATGGCTGTGCAAGATAAATGAATGGACTGTAATAACATAATAATAAGAATAAGAATAAGAAATCTTGACAGTATGAGTTTGTTTGAAATTGAAATGAAAGAAAAGTTTGGATTTGGTATACTGTATTGTACATAAGTAGGTATAGAGATAGAAAGGGGGAAAAGAATGGGTTAGTAGTGTTTTCCTTGTGAGTAATCTAATATTTGGGTGTCAATTAACGAGCCTAGTTTGATTATTTATGAGTCCATCAATCTTATTAGTTGTCACCATCACTAATCATTTGTCACTTTCTCGATGAGAACAGTCAATTTTTTTCCTTTGCCAAAAAAATACCAGCACTTTTGAACCATTGCTAGTCATTTATTTGAGAAAATGTTAACTATCTTACATATATTAGGCTACTTAAAGACCTTCAAAGTGGCTCTATGATAGGATCAAGATATCTTGAAAATCTTGACCAGAAAAAATGACAATTTATTGAATTTTTTCGAAACTTCAGTTAAAAATACCAAAATTTATAAAAAATTTTTAAATTTTTTACTAGTCAAAACACATAAAGTCTTATGTTGAGCGTTCTATTTTATTGTGAAAAACCGGATTATGGCCTCAATTTATCGATAAATGTGCCAAATTGAGCGCATAACCGGCTTTTCAGAGCTGAATTAAACGAATGCTGATAGACCATATTAAAATATCCCTACTTGGGATTAGTTAAGCTGAAATGGACTCTTTTTTTTTCAACTGATTACTTTTTTATATACCTAGGTATCCATTCTGAATCCAAATTTAAAAAATAATTTTAATCAAAAATGTACCAAATGTCAATCTGATTTGACTCATTTACTGCTTTTGCTTACTCACCATTAGCATTATCATAATTGTACCATATTCACAAGCAAAGGAATAAACAACCTAATTAAAATATTATCAAGTCTTTAGGCTTAATGCTAACGCTAACAATTTTTGTCATCACTATCTTATGATATATTAAGCAGTAAGTATGTAGCTAAATCGAAATGAAAACCTTTGAACTTTTTAGAAAAACATCAAATAAATAAGCATAACCACAACTGACACTTTTGATAAAAAGTATATACATATTGCTAAATCGACAATTAAAGTCAGAAAAATTATTAGTCATAATAAATTTTTTAAAGTTCAATGGTCTGAATCATGACATATTTAGGTATAAAATTAATTTCTCAAAAATAATATAATTTAAAAGGTATTTTGTTTATTTTTTAATAAGTCTTGAATCTTGATATCTAATTGTAAGTACCTGGATACGTTTACTATGCAAAAATAATGCGAATCTTATACAAGTAAGGTGTATTATGTATTATAACCAACATGAATAGAAAAATTTGAATAATACAAGTTTATAAAGTCATTCAAACGCATGTTTCGCGAAATAAAATAAAAAAGATATTTATCGCTTTTAATCTAATCGAAATGATACAATATCAACAGTATATGCGTCAGTGGGATTTCATAAGTATGATTCATTTACAAACAAATATTTTATATTATTCAAATGATATTAAAAATTTACATAATTGAATAAAATGTACCTTATCGTATACCAGAATACATATATACAAATAGGTATCACAAGCACAAGTGAATCTAAAATCTAGTACATATTCTGTATAAGACATGTAAAATTGTAGCAAATGACCTTTTCTACATAACTTACATAACTTAGAATGTATCATTTAGCAAAAACGAGCATTTATTAAGTAAAGCCGACATTTATTTATAATTTAAGTTTACTTTCATTTGCACAGGTACTCGTAGATACACATTTTTTTTAAAAATGATAAAATCTAGCTCGTGCAACAAGATTTTCATTACAATATCTGTCCATCTGAACATCAAAATATCTCATTTCTCAAGATCAAAGTATCTTTTAAACCCGTTTTTTATGCTATTTACTATTTAATACTACATATATATATAGTTTCGTAATAGTAATATGGTAAGGTAGATTGGTATGTACAAGGTACTTGAATATATTTGTACTTCTAGTATGAGGTACAAATGTCTTGGATTAAATCATCGAGTCTCAGAGACATTTCAAAGGGATTAAAGTTCATTTTATGCCCTGCTCAAGTACCTTGTGCTCGTATGGGTATTTACATATTATCCTAAAGTTACTTATACATGCATAGGTAGTACAAGTATGTAGGTATATTGTTGCATTTGCATTATGGCATGACGAGAATATTCTCAAAATCTTTATCGCAGTCATCATCATCATCATATTCATCGCAAAATCCTATTTTTACATGTAATTTACATCCCATTTGTGAACCTTACAGTTCTTTACTTTACATCTTTTCTACTGATCCTGAGCTTTTAAGCTCAAAATACATTTTTACATTTTTACAATTTTACATTTTTACATGCATTCCCAGCCTCATCGAGGCTCATCATTATCATCAACTTGAGTTGAAACTGAAACTCAATTTCACTCACTCTGTTGCTATCATCTTTGAAAATCCTACATGTATTTGTAAATAGATCCTTAGAGCCTTAGATCTGACAAATTTGATACAATTTTTTCAAATTCAAACCCTAGTATGTATCAGTAGTACTATTGGTAGTACCCGTACTAGTAGGACAAACGATTATGTATAAGAATATCTCAGATGCTGATCCTGGGTATCATTTTAATCGTAAAAAATTAAAACTTTAAAACTACAACACCTTTATAAGCAGTTTCTATACAGAATATTGAAGTAAAAACTCCAAAATCTTAAAATCATAAAGCATGAAACGTTTTATGTAATACGAATATACACATTATACTTACATATTTACCTATTTCAGGTATATTTTCTCAAAAAGAATATCTTAATTAGGTAATTTCTGATAGATTTTATTGGTAAATAAGATCCGATATTAAATTCAAGTAGATTTCTATAAATATAGGTTAAGTACGATATAACAGACAGTTCGGACAAAATTTAAGTAACAACATTTTAAGTTTTGATGTTATATTAGCCGTGCACAAGTACTTAGGATTAGAGTAGTATAGATACCAAAAGCTAGTATTTCAGTAGCAATTTTTGGATAAGTACATAAGTAATATGTACATATCAAATGTTGAAATGGTTTAGCAATTGTAATAGTTTGCAAAGACGATCTTTTCATTTCATTTTCATATTTGAATATTAAAAGTGTAAAAGGCAGGGTTATGTGGCTTCTTACTTTAAAAACCATTAATCATAGCCCATAATATTGATTTAATGTCTTGCCTACTTATTTAGCCTAACTCAAATCGACAGGACCGACTACTACATATTTTACATATACATACTACTTCTAGTATACCCCACCCCCAATTAATTTTATCTTTTTGCTGAAATATACTCTTATAGACCAAAATATCAAGCAAAAATAAGATATTTATCATATACGTATCTTATACCTAGTTAGTTTTAGTTATAAAAGGGACCATTTATAATTTCTTTACACTTTTAAAGTTTCTTTATTTATAGGTTATAGGATATATGCATGTAAAATATAGTTCAGGTCAAAATAGTTACAAAATGACACGTTTTCTCGTGTCCAGTCATATTGTATTAGGGACTAGGAATAGATTGAGTAGATAAATGTATCTTTATAAGTGAAATTCAAATTGAAATAGTCCAAAAGAAAACATAAGGTAGAAAAATAATTATGGAGCTCAATGGAGGTCTCATGCAATGCCTGGCAACTCCCACGAATTGCAAAAACACGATGTAGATGTAGAATAATACAAGTAGATACATTACTCTACTGGTATAAAGTTGTTTTTGGTCAAGAAATGAAAATAAATATCCATTTACTAAAAGTATAGCAAATAATGTATTGCAAAATTTCAATTTATTCAGCTTATTTTTAGCGGTTTGAATGTCCATTACATATTTTTTATTTTTCTAGATCTAAAGTGAATTATTATTTGATACTAGTTACTAGTCCTAGTAGGGTACATGAAATCATGATTTTGAATTCAGAATTGAAATAAAATGCTTTAATTTAAGATTTTTTTCTCATATTCTCGCTTGGATTTCCCCTTCTGATTCTGTTGAACAACTCAATTTATATTATTATTTAAGTTTCGCATGGTTTGCAAAATCTCAAACTCGATTCTCAAATTTATTGAATTATACTGTAAATGTAAATGCTAGAATTTAAACACGAAATATGAGAAATATCCTCTCAACTTAACCTGTTATTTAGAATGAGAATTGTTATAATTTAATTCAATAGACTAGATCAGTTCTACTGATACTATCCTTGTTGATAAAATTTGAAAACATGGGAAATGTCAGTTTGGATTTAAGATTCAAATTTTTTTTTTACTTTACCCTTGTTAAATTTTAAGTTTGCATTTTTAATAATTTTTTACAATTTTTAAAACCTCTACAAGTTACAAATAAATGCATAACATATATACAGTAGGTATATTTCGTAATACTTTTGAAATAAATTTTTTGAATACCTACTGATATATAGGTAGCTTGTAAACGATGTCTATTGAAATCTGAATCTGAAATAAGCTTTCATTATCATTTAATCATAATTTGAATAAATTGAAATTTGAAATGATAATTGAATAATTTAAATCAGTCAATGTTCAAATTTTGATTGAAATAAGTTTTCAAATACTTTTTTTAATACTACGATCATTTGTTCCTTATTGTTGTTAATTTGTTTTGTTATGAAAAAGTAATCAATCTTGTATCTCGATTTGGAACACTTTCATAAGCCTCAAATCAAATTGCATTTTTTTCAATTCAATTTAACTTATCAAAGACAAGTACCTAGATAGATACCTATTTTCATTTATAATTCACAAAATTATTATGTATATATGAATAAATAACCTACTATCTATGTATTAACAGTTTAAAAGTTTAAAAGTCGATTGAAATAATTTTTCATGATTTCGTTAGAAAATTCTGATTTGCAGGTTTTATAAAGTTCGATGGTGAAGTTATTTTTAATTGGTAGAGTTCTATTCTATAATACTTGACATTTGAGCCACTTTGTATAGTTAGGGTATCTATGTTTATTTAATCAAACTCTAAAAAATTAGATTTCGGGTTAAATTCTGAACTAAATATCTGCAAAACTCTTGAAAACTTGAGTTTTCTATATTCCTTTATACACTACATAGTAGGTACCTATGAGCTTAATTAATCGTGTATAACAATTATATGAAATTATTAGGTATAATTTTACTATAAATTACAAGTAGACTATTTATTAGTGTAAGGTTATCAAAAATAATCCAAAATGACATCCCACAGGACTCTGGAGGAAACAAATAAAATGGACCAACCGGAAAAAGTACAAAAATAATGCGGTTAAGTGCATCCTATCTATCGTATCTACTTCGTATTTATTTTTATTTTTATTTCATTTTTCAAAGACGATGTGTGTAATATAATACATGGGTATTTATGTATTGTGCGATACGTGGAAGGGCATGTAATCTATACAATACTACATAGTGGTACAAAGGGCTGAATGGAACAATCAAATACCCTTATAAATACTTATTGTTGTTTAATAGGGGTTTTAGGAGAAATTAATGATGTTTGCGGATCCTATGATATTTTCATTAACTTTCAAAACTTCTTCTTCTCTTACCATTTCCCCTATTTATAACTACATATAAACATTTTATTTTTATTTCTTACCCGAATGTGATTCTAAGCCACAGATATGCCATAAATAAATAAATGCCTAAATACAATAGTTAGGGTACAAGTATAAGTTGTATAGTATAAGGGGCAAATGAAAAAAAATAATGTAATGTAGTTGTAAGAGGGGTATCAAATGACATTGGCGTGATCTCAATACAAACTGGCCCATAAAGAGCGAGGGAAATTGTGTCCCGATGAGGATATAGAATTCCAATGGTGCTTCAACAGTAAGTAACTACTCTTAACATGACAGGGTCATCAATAGCAAAGCAATTTTAACAAAATATTTATTATTATTCAGAAAATAAACTCATATGAACATTTTTTCGATAGACATTTAGATTTTCGAAGCCAAAATATCATAGTCGAATCATAATCTGCAGGCCATTTTTTGATTCAATTTAATTTTTATATTTAAAAATAAAGTTTCCACTGTAAGTCCTGCCCTTTTTAGAATTTCACAGTAGTTATAAATGTACATACTAATAAAATCCATTGACATCGATCCAAGTAAGATAAAGTGTATTAGATTTTTTTTCCAGGAAAAATAGATCAAAATCACCCCAGAGCTGAATATCCATTTCATTACTGTTTTTCTAATGAAAGATATACATATTGTAAATTGTACTTAAGTCAAGCTCACTATAAGCACATAATAATATCTACATAATACATAGGTACTATGTAGTATAATTTGATGATACTGGTAATATGATATTTTGATGATGACAATTAACAAATGAGAAAAATTAATTTGATTAATTCTAAAGGTAATTAATTAATTAATTTATAGTCAAACAGGGAATATCGAGTAAACGAGTGTAATTATAAGTACAACTATCCTAATTATTTTACATTTTCATTGTTTTATTCAAGTAGTACTTGTACACT
Source organism: Nanhermannia cf. coronata Gr-Ori-00579 (assembly GCA_034699045.1). Lineage (NCBI taxonomy): Eukaryota > Metazoa > Arthropoda > Arachnida > Sarcoptiformes > Nanhermanniidae > Nanhermannia > Nanhermannia cf. coronata Gr-Ori-00579. Next base: position 767 of record JAQIXA010000074.1, on the reverse strand, counting down.
ACTACTGACTGACATTAACAATTACAATACCTTCATGTACTGATTGTACATATATATTAGAAGGAATATAAAGGTCAGCAATGTCAATTTTATGAATTACTCGACAGAATTTCTCACACTTCATTAGTTAATCAATTATCTTGGGATTTCATTCGTGTTTAATTACAATTACATTTCCTGTGAGTTGAAACAAAATTACAAATTTTTTTGTAATTTTTTTTACCTATACAATGCAATAGTACCCTACCTACAGTACACTCAAGTAAATACGCAAGCTTATGTGAGTTGAGCATTATTATTTAAATTTAATTAGCCAAGCTAACTGAATAGTAAAATGAGATTAGAAAAAAAGTAAATAAGTCAAGAGTCCAGATTTTGATCTACAGTCAGAGCAGTACAGGGTAAGTAGCAATTTAATTGTTTTTAAGTATGATTACTACCTCCTTTACAAGTCAATGAAATATTACTACTACTAGTGGTAGGTACAAAAGAGCTAAATAGTGGACTAGTATAAGCATTTATTCAGGCTCGATTTTGTTCAGAAAATAGAAGCAAGTTATTAATTAAGATTAATTGGAAATAAATTTTAGCCCTGGGAGACTTTCCTGTGTAATTACTTGCCAAAAGGCGGATAAAACCTAGAAATTTTTGACTTGTAGAACTAAAGTCATACTACTACTCGTATTAGAAAAATATAAACAAATATTATGGATTATTTATTAGCCTAAATGATCCTATACAATTAAAGAAAGTTTTATTAACAGGCA
>JAQIXA010000073.1:0-71911 GCA_034699045.1 Nanhermannia cf. coronata Gr-Ori-00579 | reverse complement strand
AAACTAAACTAGGTATTTATATAAATTATCTTGTATTCTGCTGAGGGTGCGGGCTTCCGTGAGGGTAAAACCGATTTATTGAAGTAAGGTCTACTGTACTTGCAAGTACTGATACTAGGTACAATAGTTAGTACCTAAAAGTATTTCAAGGACCTGACTTTCATGTAAATATAAATATGTAAACTCATAAAGAGTTGGATATTATTAGATACCTACTTTTGCTTGTCCTGAGGCTCAATCCTGGGTATTTGAGCATTTAAACATAACCTTGATACTTGCTATTTTTCACAATTTAACCTATTTATAAAGTACCTAATGTCATTGCAGGAATTTTTCTAGATGAATTTTGACCAATTATAAGCATATTTTAAGTACTTTTGGATGATCTTAAAGAGTTTGATTGCAGTCCGAATAATGTACTTTATAGAGAGGCTTCAATGTATTTAAGTACATAATAAAAGCAATAACAATTTGAATTGTAAAAAATAATTTATACTTGTAATAGTACTGGGATCAAAATCGATTTTGCAACTTTTCTAGCCTCAGTCTGATTCAATGTAAATGCAAATAAACGCAATCATTTCAGTACTAATTTCCTTCAGGGGCAAAGAACTATTGAATTTTTTTTACAAACTTACATTATTGTAATGTAGTATCTGCATTTGATATGACTTTGACAGCATTATGGGAAAAACCAATACTTTCATTTTATTGGAATTTCGAACATACTCGTGTATCAGGTTTTGATTACATTCAATACTAATGTACCTATACAAGTATGTATATAAAAGTATCTTGATAGATTTGAAATAGAGGAAATGAGCCCTAGTACATGTAAGTATAGGCTTAGTAGAATGGAAAAAACCGCAAAAAGTCCACCAGCACTATTTTGAAATTAAAAGTATTCATGTAAATACTCTGATACTTGTTCTAAAATGCTATTTTAGGATTTGTAAATACTACAACATACCTACTTATAAATTAGATTCAACGAGATTTCAAATGTCGTTTTCTAGCAAATATTTTTCGAAAAACTGTTTTTTGTTGAAATAAGGCATAGTTAATAGACTTGTAGTAGACCTTGAGGTCTGAAATTTTTATATATTATTATGATTACGACCTAATTTGTACTCATATATACAAAGTAGGGTACTAGAGTGAAAAGTCAAATTTTGGAAATATTAAAGCTCAATTTTGGTCTGTTTTTGTAGCGTTTTTCTATAGTAGATTTTAAATAATTTTTTGGTTTTTTATAGACTGCGGCTGCTTGGAGGTGTAGTGTATGTCGTAGAAGAGGAATAGCAATTATAGCTCGGTAAGATACCAAACTACTATTACAGATCCAAGATTCCAAAATTACTTATCGATTTGAATTAATTGCTATTTTAAATTACTTACCTACCTTTCTGAATTCTGAATTAATTTTCAATTTTAGTGGAGTCAAAATAGGTATTGAACAAAGTGAAGTTTTGGAAGGACTTGGTTGTGAAACGACTATTCGAAAATCTCAGTCACCTGATGCTCGAAGGTATAAGGATTCTAAAAAATTCTAAAAATTCTCAAAATAGCATTGTTCAATCTCATTTCATTACATTCAATTGCAGATTACAAGCTGGTGGTCGAGCTGATTCAGAAACAGAAGTTTTGTTATTAGCCCCAAAGCCTTCTGATGTCAGGTAAAAATAAAAAAATTTTCTATTTTTAGAGACTTTAACAAAAAGAGATTTTGATACCTACATATCGGTTTATACGCAAATGATATTTAAAATTTAAAACCATTAAACTTTTAGGCACCTACTTTTTGCCGATAAAATTGAAATAGTTCGTTAACAAATTGATATTTTTCTATTGAAATGACAATTGAGTCTTTTTGATAGAGTTGGAATTTGAGTACCTAGTACCTACTTTGTAGGTATTGTAATTTTAATTTTTTAATATTTTTATGTAATTTGAAGACGTCATTCGGACGTACCATTGAGGGATATCCTGAAATTCCAAGCGATGGCGAATGCCGCCTCACAAAACGACCTGACTGTTGGAGATTCGGAGATCTCGAAAGCTCGTTCGAGCTCTGACATAATGGAGAAAAAACAACAGCAGCAAATCGAGTTGGAACAGGCGAAGCAGGCAATGTTGGCAGAGAGGGCGGCTGCCGCAAATTCAAATGCCAAACCTGAAAAAGTGAAAAGACAAAGAAGTTATGAGAGAGGTGCTTCTGAAGGTTTGAAAACTTTTGAAAATATTCAAATATTGTAATTGTATTGTAACACACTATAAAGACAGTCTTAAAAGTTAATCCATTACTAAACCTAGCCCTCTCAAATTGCAAAAATTAACCTTTTATAGTAAAATTTTTGACTTTTAGAACCCTTGGGACACTTGTGATACATTTTTAAAACTGATTTTTTTTTGTTGTTTTAACAAACCTTGATTCCAGATAAAAATTTTATAGAAATATTATGCATTGAATTCATTTCTAGTTTTCTTGACAAGTTTTCTAATTTTACAAAAAACTAATTTAAAGGTACCCTTAACTTACCTGGAGGTCCTAATAGGGGTCGTCGAGCCTCATGTGATATTCGCTCAATAGACCCAAGCACACTCATTAATAACAATAATACGATTGTTCAAAATCAACAAAAAAGTAATAAAGAAAAGGAGAAACAACAAAGGGATCAAAGAACTCAACAACAACAACAACAACAACAACAGCAGCAACAGCAACAACAACAACAACAAAAATCGCCACAACCAAATCGACAACAACTTCAACAACAACCTCAAGACAAAGATCGGAGGAGATCAGTACAAATGTAAGCCCTATAAAATTTTTATCAAATTCTAATAATTATATGACTTAAGATTTTGATTCTCAATTTTTTCAAGATTAGTTTTAAAAAAGGGTTCTTTTTTCTATTTTTTTGCACATTAGAAACTTCGAGGGTTTGTACTGATTAAAAAAATCCTAAAAAAAATCATCGATTTTGACAGTAGTTTATAGTAGATTACCGATTAGAATAGTAATTTCCCACTACCCTTATACAAACACTATTTTATAAAAAAGAACATAAAAAGCCAAAATCAACAAGTCCAATTTAAGGTAATTAAAAATGTTTTTTTTGTCCCTTTTTTTCAATCTAACCTAGTAGAAAATGATACCTGCTAAAAATCAAATAGACTTTTTATGAGAAATTCTAGTTCATTATTTTAGTAACTAATTCATTATAGGTATAAGATACATAAGTAGACAAAAAAAGTAATTTAAAACCTCTCTAAGGATCTAAAAAAGATACTTTTAAGCTTGAGATTTTCATTCAAAAGATGCTTTTGTAATCACATTAAAAAGGGTCCATATGATACAAATAGATTTTGAATCATTTAGAAATAACCAAAAATTTTGAAAAATTTTGATCAAAATTCATTTAAAATGCATTTTTTGAGAAGAGTCTGCCCAAATCAGGTGAAATTTCAAGGCAATTTCTCTCAAAATCAAATAAATTGATCCATTTTATACTCAAGGTTCTCCCAAGGATTCAAAATTTTTGAAATTTTATGATAAAAATTCATTTAAAATGCATTTTTTGAAAAGAATCTGCCCAAATCAGGTGAAATTTCAAGGCAATTTCTCTCAAAATCAAATAAATTGATCCATTTTATACCCAAGGTTCTCATAAGGGTTTAAAAATTTTGAAAAATTCTGACCAAAATTCAATTTTAATTTTTTTAGTTAAATCTTAGGAAATTTCAATATCAATTTTCTCATATTTTAAGAATTTGACCCTTATTATAACTAAGGTTCACATAAGGATAGACTTGAAGAAATACTTTGAGTTGAATCTCCTTATAATGATCTCCCTCAACTCTCATTAGAAACTGCTTTCTTCTGGTTATTTCTCGCATTTAAACCAATTCTTCAGTTCTATTTAAATCATCTAGCAAAAGATAAGTATTTTTTGCCAAAAATAAAAACAATAAGTATAATATAAGATTGTATAGACAATTGCGTCATACTACCTATACCAGAATACTTATACTAGACGAGTATTAGTGGATTTGTAAATGAATCCCTTGCGTGAAAGTGGAAATAAAATAAATGAGGTTTCTCACATTCTCCCATTGTACCAGAAATAAATAAAGAAATTCCTTTCTTACAGTTGGTTCTTACCAACTCATTAAATTTCTCCTTAACCTTGTAGGGGATTCTTACATATTCCGCAAAAATATTTCGAAAATAAGTCTTACAATTAGTAGTGGTATTCCTATCTCAATTTTCAATTTAAAATCCTAGTTTTCGTATCAATTTTTCAGTTTCTTGAATATTATCTTTACAAGCTCATATTATTGTTTTTAACCGATTATGAAGGCCTGAAATTTTCTAAAAATATCAGTAATAAATACATAGGTATTCTGTATATCGCTTATCTGTATATATTAGGGAAATTTTCATATTTCTCACGATATAAATGTAAATGTCAACTCAAGTATTTATGAGATATACAGGGTGGCCCAGAAACAACCCCCGAACTTAATATTTAAAATCAATAAAAGTTGTTTCTGGGCCACCCTGTACATGCATATACGAGTAGATAAACAGATTAGCAATTGAAATTTGAAAAAGATTGTTAAGGTTAAGGTTTAAATATTCATGAAATTTGGATAGGTTTCAGTTACGATATTACTGATTTTTAATTAGATAGGCATATAGTAATAGAAACACTAACAGATTAGTTTAGATCTACAGAGTATCAGGCATATTTCAAGTTTTAAAAGTATCTTTTTGAACTTTCAAACTGACATTAAAATGACCTATTTAGTCTATCTAATCTGTTTAGTATAGGATGCAATTGTATCTGTAGAATGTGGGTATCTTTTTTTTACAAAGAATACTTCAAATATAGATAGGGGTAATTCAATTAGGCAAAATGCAATACACAAAATGCTCCCAGATTTTTTTTCTTTCTATCTAGATAGAATGAAACTTTTCATGTAAACTTCCGTTTATGTTTGCTTTCATGTTCTGTTACATAATAATACTAATACTAGTACATAGAAACCTACTAGAAAATAGTTTATCTTTTTTTAACCTAAAAAGGCAGTTTTTTGGCTCTAAAATAGAAGTAGAAACCCTTTGACATTTTGATCTTTTTCCTCGAATCAAAATCAAAGTCAAGTTAGACATTTAATCCTATTAGGTTGTACTATAGTCTATATGTGTTTTTTTTATTAGAGTTTTTAGTTTTTAATAATAGACTTTAACAATAAGTACCCTACCCTACTAACTAAAATGCTAAAATATACTAATGATTTGCGTATTTCCTTCTATTTGTTTTTTTTGATGTAAAAATAGATATAATTCTACAAAAGTCCCAACAGCCCCGAGATCCTGTGCTTCTGTTGATATCCAGGATGGACCTTACCAGCAACAGGATGACCGAAATGATCGAAATTCAGGTCATAATAATAATCCTGTGAAAAGACAAGGATCATCCACTGACGGAGAAGCAATTAAAATTGTAAGATTTTTGAATAAAATTATTTCAATTTTTCAGGTTTTTTCCTTCAAAATATTCAAAAAAATCTTTCAAAATGTCCGAAATAAGGCATTTTGGAAGGATTTTTAGACTTTTCTATGTAAAATGCCAAGTCAATGGGTGTTTTCAAGTAATTTACCACTGAAAAACCAGATTTTGTCTTCAATCTTTTTTCCAATTACAGATACAAATTAATGAATTATGCATTGTATGACAAATTCAAGTAAAATCAGGTTCTTCAGAGCTGAAATAAATGATACTAATAAGACTATAGAGTATAATGCCCTCAGTTTTAGTTTAGTCTTGTTAAACTCTATGGAAATTTTTTGACCAAATTCGAAAATTTTGATAGCTAAAACTTTAAAATTTCCTTACAAGAATATGTAGATAAATATCTACCTATGTTTCGTATCGCTAAACTTGGCATAATTTATCGCCTCACTCAAGAAGAAATATCTTTTAAGAAAAAAATTGCGATTTTTAGACAAAATTTGTCTTATTTGACTTTAAAAATGCATTATCTGTGTATTTAACTCTTATTGGAAAAGAATTTAACGTGTACCTACATGTGAAAGTAATCTGTTGATATTCTACTGATATTTGACTTTTGACTAATCATTTCTTAGCATAGTTCTAGCAAATGTTATAGCCATTTTAATTAACGTTTTTTTTTTGAAATTTGTGAAAGGTTATCGATGATGTGGATTCCATTAAAAAAGACAATAATTCTAATAAAGGTGGCAAATTAAATTCAGACATTGGTGAAGTTCGAACTCGAGTTGTGAGACTAAGAAGAGATCCTGATGATCGTGGATATCAAAGTACTATACATATTCGATTGAATCATCTTTTTTTGGACTTTTTTTTAAATAAAAATTATGGTTTTTAGCTCGTGGTTTTGGTATAAGAGTAGTTGGAGGGTGTTCTAGTTCAAATTCAAGCCATAATCGGATGCGAGCGCGGGTAAGAAATACATTAATTCATATGCCTAAATATGTCTAAAATTTTCAAATAAATTTTCAAATTATTCAAAAATTTACATAACTAGCTCTAAAAATGATAGAAATTACAGATATATACTTAAATAATAAGTATCTACCTACTTAACTGTAATTAAATACAAATATTTTTTGATTTTTTATGAAAAGGTCGCTCGTGTTCTACCTGGAAGGTACAAAATTTATACAAAATTATCCTAAAATTCATTTTTTAATACTCTGTTTCGCTTTAGTGGGGCTGATTTTGCTGGAATTAGAAGGTAAGAATTTGAAAAATGTGCAAAAAATAGGCAAAAAAAGTGTTTAATTTGATTATAATGGCTTTATTAGGGGAGATATAGTCCTTGTGTGGAATGGTGTCAAATTATCGAATCACACTTTTGAAGAAGTTTGTAAAATTATGGACGCTTCGAATGATTCGATTGAGATTACAATTGCCAGTTTAGATGGGTAAGTGAGCTTTTTTTATTAATTTCTTATACTAATATATATAAGTACCTACTAATTGAGAAAAAGCAAAATTTAAGAGCATTTGAACTTTATATTTTGATAATTTGAAGATCAAAAGTTCAGTTAAACAATTCAGCCTAATTTTCCTAATTTGCTGATTTACTGATACTTATAGAATTGTAAAGTTAGCTTAAGATTCTCAGAATCTTCAGAGACTAAAATAAATCTAAATAATCTTTCAATTTTCTTTGATTTCAATTTGAGTTTGAATTTGAATTCAATCACAGAATAATCTAATAAAACTTTTCAAAAGTTGATTTTATTACTTTCAAAGTCTATAAGTAGAGTAGGAGGGTACTTAATAAAAGTTTGAAGTTTTCAATAATTCAGATAATTCCAATAATAATGTAGATTTGTTCAAAGTAATTGCAAATGATACTCGAGTAGTGTAAGGGTTGCTAAAAGATTGAAATGTTATTAAGTATCTCAAAGTTCGACTTAAACTTGTTTTAATTGATCATATCATTTAGAAATACGGATAAGTCAGCAAAAGTGTATGGAAATCATTCAAATAGTTGAATCTAATTCTTAATTTCTAATTTTTAAAAAATTTCTGTTGGTTTTTTAAATTCACAAAATTTTGAGAAATCAATAAATGATTTGGAATCGCCGTATTTTAAAATTACCAGTAAAAATACCTCTCTCAAAAATTTAGATTTATTGAGAGCATAAAATTGTAATTGATAATCATAATCGAAAACTTGGCTCAATTTTTAATTGTTGTTCAATTGTTCAAAAGCTCAAAACTTGAACAGTTTACAACCTATAAGGAAAAGTATCTAGAAATCCCTTTTGAAAAAAGTATTCTGGTCATGATTTTGAAAAAAATTGAAATGATTTTGGCATATAGAGATAGATAACTTACTGCCTTCTGCTAGTACTCTTAATATGACAATGTACTCACATTTTCTCAAGTTGTATCACATTTAAATATCATTTTGAAGCTTGTGTCAGAAAAATAATATTTCCACAAAAATACGAGTACCTACAACAAAAGCTAGCAATTCGTACAAATGTAATATCGATCGGGTTGTGAAATTAGATATCTAATTCAAAATCTATACATGATCCTACTGTACCTTAACTCATATGGTAGTTTGTGTACTTTGTGTCACTTTGTTGTAATAATACTATTTTGATATTTCTCTATTTATACCAAAATATTAAAATATCAATACTAATACTAATACTAATTCTAAAACTTGTCTTTTTCTGTATAAAAAGACACTTGCTCACACAAGTTTATGTACTAGATAGTAGTACATAGTAGAGTAGGAGCAACTTTTGATAACGCACTTTTAGGATTAATTTATTAATCCCAACATCCAATTCAATTTGTGAGATCTGATATGACTGAACTGAACCCAACTCTCTTTTGAGAATTCTCAAAAAAAGGACATTTTATAAATATTGTACATACATAGTACCTTAGTAGGGGTATATTAGGGATAGTTCGAAAACATTTCAGCCTGTTTTCACCTGAATCAGTTGTTATTTGAATCTTAAATAGCTACAATATTTAGAGATACCCAAGATATTTCAAGATATTTCAATGTCGAAAAAGCAACTGATCCAAAGAAAAGGATGCCTATAAAGTTTGTAAAGCATTTCCGAATTATCCCTAATCTACCCCAACTCGTATACTACTTGTCCGTATTTAGACTAGACAAAATACTAAACATTATATATTTATATTTCCACTACAGATAGTATTTTTCCATATTTCTGTAATTAAATAATTAATGATTCCACCCATACTTGTATAAGCTCGAGTTCAAAGGGGAGATTAGAATTAGAGGATTATGAAATATGAGTAAAAACTATTTTTAGACAAAAATATCAAAAAGTTTCTTTTTAAAATCTTCCCCATACATAAACCTCGATAACATTATGTCAAATGTTAAAATATCAAATCTGCCAAAAAGTTATTTTTTTAGAAATTTTGCAAAAAATGTTTAAATACAAAGTGTGTGTGTAAAATGTGTAAGTACAAATTTATTATTTGGGCTTTACAAATTCTTGAAAAATGAGTAGGTAGCTAGAATTAGTTCAAAACCGAGCAAAATAAATACAAAAATGAGCCAAAAATTGAACGAAATTCAATTGCATCTAGTTTAATAATTTCCAGCCCAAATTTTGAAAGCCTTTTAGTTATAAGACATAGGTATTGAGCTTACAAAAATTACTTTGTAAAAATGTCAAATTTTTTTATGATTTTTGACCGAAAACTCGGATTAAAGATCGGTTCCGAGAATTTCTAATCCTTAATCTCTCGGATAAAAATGAACAAATAGTCTCATTTTTGTGTTTTAAAGGCCTTTTTTCTAATAATAATCCTGCTAAAGTAGCTCAAGTACCTTGATATTTATTGACATTTTTTGTATTTTTAGCGACCTTAGCCATGCAACAGTTCCTGAAGATGAGAATGTCGACTGGGAAGAAGAAAACTATATGAGTAAGCCTGGAAAAATCTCAAAAATTGAGAATTTTTGAAATTTTTTGTATTATTTTCAGATCAACAAGGTCAAGATCAACGTGGTGGTGAGAATGCCTATACACCCCATTCGCCTACTCAACAAATGCGAACTTATCCTCCAAGACTTCCGGTAAAGAGAAATGATGTCATTGATTTAAACAATTTTTTTCCATTTTTTTTTCGAAGCTTCAATTTCCGTTTACAGTTCAAAAAAATAGATCTTTGAAAAAATCATGAAAAAACTTTTATCTTTTTTGATAAAATAGAGAAAAGTTGACTTTGACTTTCCTCTGATCTCTTAAAGAGATTATAAAAATAGATGGAGAAATCAATATTAAACTTGCAGTATATCTAAAGTACTGTACCCTTTATGAGATTGAAATATTTATTTTTATTTATAGTACCTACTTGTAGTATAGTAGTAGGTACTTGAAGTACTAACTGAATGTATATGATACTAATATGAAAGTGTAAAATTGTGTCGTAAAAAGCATTATTGATGAATCGAAAAGATAAATAATGGATGGTTATTTTTGTCAGGGTGAGGGCCGGATCCAATTGAGACTTTTTCACGATGAAGTTCATAATACCCTTGAAGTGGCCGTGGTCAACATTGCTTTTGGTCAAGATGATTGTAATTCGATCGATTTGTCTGATATTTTGATTACGTTGAGGATGTAAGTCATTTATTATATATTTTATAGATCACTTAAAAATAGGTAAAAATCGAATGAGATTTCATAGAAAAATTCAGGTGATACAAACTGAATACGTATAAGTACATTATTTTTACCAGACATAAGCATTAATTAGGAGATTATAATTTAAAGATACAATTTTATGATTGAAAAGACTTTACCTTACAAGCTATTGATCGAAATTAAGCATTTTTGAACTTTTTTTAAAAGAATTTTTAGAGTATTTATAAGTACTCGTAAGAACAACTCAACTTGGTATTAGTTTTGTGATTATAAAATAACATGGACTGGTCTAAACCAATTGACTGATTGGTTCAATACTGACTGGTTTAAATTTAAATTAGAAATTATAAACGCTACTGCACCCTACTAGAATTAGTCCAAATTCCAAATATATAAATTTTGAACTCTATTTCACAATGTTCTTAATATGGTATTTCGCAGCTTTTTTGGCATAGAGAAAAATCAGTAGGGTTTTAAGTATTAGAAAATTTTGCAGGTTCTTGGTTAGTTTTATATACAAAACTTCTAAATAGGGGATATACCTAGTTCCAATATATCTAAAAAAATAAATTTGACAAATTTTCATAATCATTTTTGTAAATGGTTTTGAACCCTTAAATTATAGTTATAGTAAAAAATTGATGATATCAATAGCACGTGAATTATTTATAATTGAAGTACACTAGTATAACTTGTTGAATTGTTCGAGTCAAATAAATTGATCGTTTTTTTTGACATTTTTATTATTTTTTGTAGAGGTGATAAAGTGGCGACAACCCGCTGGAACCAATGTACCCTTTTTACCAAAGTGACCCCTGAAGATTTATTCGATTCCTGGCTCATCCTTGAACTTGTTCGAGGCTCAGATTTCCTCGGAGAATGTCATGTAGATATGGGCAGAGTGTCTCTAGATGGTATGACACAAAATTTTAGAAATTCTGATCAATTATGACCAATTTTATCCAATTTTGATAAATTTTGGCCAATTTTTGACAAATATTTTACAAAATTGGTCAAAATTTTTAACAATTTTAAAAAATTTTGACCAATTTTGTAAAATATTGAAAATTTTTAATCAATTATGGCAAATGATCAATTTCAAATTTCAAAAATTATAAGAATTTTTTAAAATTTTGACCAATTTTGACAAAAATTGCATATTTAAAATCTCAAAATTTTCGGGATCCAAGTCGGATATTAAAGGAGAAATGAAAATGTCTATTCAAAATTTCCAAAAAGTTCAAATTTTTTTGTATCTTTGTAGATCGGCCTGTTTGGTTCCCCTTTTCAAGCAAAGGTTCATCTACACATCGTGGTTCCATATCTCAGATTATGGGTAATCAGAATCCAAATGCAGCCGAATTAGCAAGGAGATTAAGAATGAGAATGCCTGGCTCGCAATCTCAATCTGGTAGTGTTTTAATTTACTGTATTTATATGGGACATTTTAAAACTAATTGTAAAACTTGCCTTTTAAAGTAGAAGAACAGGATGATTCTTCAGGTCAAAGTTCGCCTTGTGCTTCGTCGTTATTAAGGCCTGAAGTAGCTTGGGAAGTAAGACTTTTTTATAAATATTTTAATGAACTTTATAAATATTCTTTTTTGCTTTTTTTCCAAAATTTTGGACGTTTTTTAAATTTTTTGACAATTTATTTTCTTGAAAAGGTCCTTGGAACACTGGGTCCACCATCAGCAGTAATAACTTGTCGATCAGCACCAACTTCTAGAAGGGTACCAAAAATTTTCAAAAAAATTTCAAAATTTTAGCGATTTTACAATCATTTTATACCTAAATTTTACCAGGGTTCTGCTCAAAGTGACAGGGTAGGCCTACTAGTGGACACTGGCCAGGATGATTGCGGTGGTCGAAATTCTGTCCCAACAACGCCTTCGATGCCCAGGTCACTTCCTCCCTCTCGGCGGGGCTCATTCGCAGTGGCCGTCGAAGAAGTCATCAATCGAAGTCGACGAAGTATGAATCATAACCACCGGCAAAATATGCGATTCTACTGCATAAGTACTAATAGACATTAGTTTTTAGATTTTTAGTTTAAAAGCTTCTAGTTAAGCTTCTAACTCGCCTTTCAAAAAAACCAGAGGAGAAAGCCCCAATCGTATAACAATAGTAGATCACCTTCAACCACAAGTAGAAGGGGCTATCAAGCAAGGGGACACTTTTGCAAAAAAATAATGCTTTTTTAAACTGGGTATTTCAAACAAAAAACATAAAATATTTCTCAAAATCATCAATTTTACTCGCTAAAACTTGGCCAAAATCTATCGAGTTTCTAAAATGACTTACAGAGTTATTCCTATCTCAATTTTTAATTTTGAAATCCTAGATTTCAAAGTGTAAAATGAAAGAAATGTAGGACTTTTATTTGAAAATTGAAAAAATTCAGGATCCAAATTTTCAGCTTCTCGATCAAAAAATGAGTATTTTTGGCCAGAAATTTGAAATATTTGGATCGTTTGGCAAAAATGGCATTTGCATAAAAGGTCAAAAAATTTACTTTTCCAATTTTTTGATTTCTAAAGTCTTTTAAAGACCTAATCGGCTGACTACAATTACTTCCAAATTAAAGATGGCAATACATATAGTACTATACCTAGTTTTGCTCGCTTAGAAATTAAACCTGAATCTTATGGTAAATTATTAGGCTTCAGCTCGCTAGAATTGACTTTGGTTTTAAGTTTTTAGGCTACCTACTTACTACATTATAAATTGTTATTGCTATCCTGACATTTGTAGGTAAATGTAATTCAGATTAAAGCATTATTTTTTATCGAATAAAAAAAGTGTCTCTTAGCTTCTATTTGGTACAATTATTTTAATATCTTATCTTGTGGGTATGAATAGGTTCTGTAGTGATTCAACAACAACAGAACAACAGGCTTTTAGATGGGCTTGGCAGACAGTTACCTGAAATACCCGGTCTAATGATGGATGGTGGACCTGACCCTTCCATGATGAGAAATCGGAGAAATTCTTGTTGGAAGTATGCCCATATATACCTTATAAACTTATATTACGTATTTTTCCACTATATTTTGGGATATTTTTATTAAATTTTGTTTACACATTTATAGTCCTAGAGAAGTGCAATATGATCGAAGGTAATATGATTGATTGTGTCTATTAGTCACATATATAAGACTAGTACTTATACAAGTACAAGATTTAATCTCGATATTTAATTAAATTTCTCTTTACCTACTGATATTCTACCTATTTTTAGACAACAATTTGAAAGAACTGATTCTCTACGTACTATTAATCCTCCACAACAAAGACGTAAGCAAAATTTTTCATTAATTTTTTACTTACAAGTATTTTGTCAATATGAGCCTTTATAGTCTTGTTTATTCAGACCTCTAGGTCAAGTTATTTTAAACTAAACCAGATTTAAAATAGCACTTAAGATTTTCCATTTTTTAGGAATTTTACTTTAACTTATAGTACTAGGTATTACAATAGGTAGGTAGGGTACTTTATTTCCTTTTAAAAATTTGAAATTCTAAATAGTGTAGGTAAGTAAAATTCTATAAATATATTCGATTGAGACTTTATTGTGCCTTTCAAGATGTAAGTATTTCTCAAGAAATATTTTAAAATTTCCATTCTTTTTTAATACACAAAACTTGGAAAATATTTTGAATAGGTTAGGGTATGCTTTCAAGACTTTTACAGACGACCTTCGCTTATTCGCTCAATAGACAAACAAACAAGTGCAAAGTGCGATGTTAGTGATTTTATTTTTTCAAAGATATTGAAATTTTATATTCCTACAAGAAACCAAACACTTTTGTTATTTATGAATGATATAAAAATTCAAATCTTTAATCTACTGATTGTATAATACCCTACCCCTACCTATTACGAGTATAGTTGAATTTTACCCCTATTATTTTTAGCATAACTTGAATGAATTAACCCAAAAAGGAATTGTGAAAGATTTTGGGCCCCGAAAGTACATATAAAGGTTTTGAATGTTTCATTCGAAACAGCTAAAAATTGACTTTTTAGAGTACCTACCTATTTTGTTTTCCAAATTGAATTTTTTTATAACTAAAATCAGTTGAAAATCAGCAGACAAATGACAAATTGAATCCAATTACCTATTATTTTAAATAACAAAATTTTGTAAACTTTTGCAAAAAGATATGTTCCACTCAGGTTCCTTATTTAGTTGACTTTTGTCAAATATCTCAATTATCGCAAGGAATTTTTTGGAAAACAAACATACACTATATTCCCAAATGTAATTTTTTTTTTAGATTTTTCGATTGAGCTATTCTAAACTTTTATAATCTCATGGCCCAAAATCACTTCTAACTTGCACAATGTCCTTTTTAAGGACATTGTGAGTTAAATTAAATAATCCTAACCTAACCTATTAACCTAAATTTTGGGCTGGTTTCATGCAGGGGTAAAGTTAAGGTCAAAATTATAGGAGCAAATTCATTTAAAATAGGGTTGAAATTGAAATTAAAGCTGGAGTCTATATCTATACCATAAGTAGACCTTACGTAACTTCGAAATTTTTTATAGTAAATCAAATTAGGCATGTAATTAATAGGTGATAATTGAAGTAGGCTACTAAAATCGGATAATAAACTTAGAACTTTGTATATCAAAAAATGGTCAAAATCCTATTCCTAATAAAAGAGTTCAAAAAATTCTTAAAATGTCCATAGATATTTTCTATTACAGACACAGACTAATAGAAAATGATCGAAAAGGCTAAAATTACCTAAATTATTTTAGAAAAGTGACCTAGCAAGGGTAAAAAATAAATTCTCAAAACTTATAAATCACCAAAAGAAACAAATGGAAAAGGTTTAAAAAATACATTTTATGGCAATTTTGAAAGTTTTTTTTAGAAAAAGTGAATGGTTACTTGAATTCCTTTAGTACATTTAGGTTCTACTTTTTAGATTTAAAAATAAGTAAAAAAATTCTCTAGTGTGTCTTTTCTTTTTATCTCACACCTCGTTGCCCCCAACATTTTGATATTGAATTTTGACAAGAAACTCCGGACACTCGGATTGATAATATTCTTATCTCAATTTTCACCTTAAAATCCTAGTTTACGTCTATTTAACTACAATACAAAATCTCGAATTACATTTGAGTTTGAGATAAGAATACCTCAAAAATGTCCAGATTTCTGCACAAAAGACCAGATCTTTATATATAGTAAATTGAGTAAATTTTTTTCATATTTTTGCAGGCACATCGGCAGACTTTCGTGACTTTGGTGGTGGTGGTGGTATGGATGGTAGAGGAAGGCCCAGGAAAAGGTACAAAAAAAGTTTATCCTTTGATTAAAATTCTTTTTTGTTTTTAGTTTTTTTGTAAAAAGTTACTTTTATTTTCTCTAATTTCTCATTTCTTTTTGACTTTGACTTACTTTGACTGTAGCTGTAGGTATAGTCCTTTAGGTACTACGAAGTATTAGAGTTAAAGCCAGTCAATTTCTTGTACTTATTACTAAAGTCTTATTCATTTTTAATATTCTCCATTATTTTATATATGCATATTTTTGGAGTTTTGAGTCCCAAGGGATATTATTCTACGATGAGAATTACTTAAGTCTACTCGAGATCCTCATTTCCTCAGTTTAGTTGAATTGTAGTACAAGTAAGCTTATCCTTATCTCAATAAAACTCGAAATTTAAAGGATTTTTAGACCAAGAAATCACAAGAAAATTCTGTAAATCACAAGTTTATAAATTTTTTGAGTAAAAAATGCCAATACTCGTATTATGTTAATTTTTGATTCTAAACAGTCGATTTTTTTCAATTTCTTAAAATTTTTGCAATTTTTGACTAAATTCTAGATGAAGTTTGTTTAAAAAAAGTAGTCGAATTTGATCAATTTTTTTATTACAATTTGTCTGAGATAAGTATAGCTTTACTTGACAGAAATATCCTTTATTAATGGTATATAATAATATTTAGTTCTGAGGAAATATTAAATTTTGAAACATTCTTGGTAAGAAATTTACTAATTTGAGCTCAAATTTGAGCTCGAAATGATAGCTAAAGTTAATCTTAATTACCGGTATGGAAATTTGAGAATTTTGAAAGCTTTCATTGCTGGTAGTATTCTCTCTATTATAGTAGTATTTTATTACTATTACTGTTATTAATAGTAGGGAAAATATTCAGGTAAAGTAGAATGTAGCAGGTGTTTTATATCATAATAATATTGTTGACACCAATAGTCAATGAAAAATAATAGTTATATTATAACAGTGTGTGGGTTTAAATTTAGAATGAATCATATGGAAAGTGTCCGACTAATTTAGGAAAGTCACCTGCTAATAAAAAAAACCTAAATTCCTATATATCATTTATCTTATGGTTAGTTTACTGAGAAAGTTCAGTCAGGAACATTTTTTATTGATACTGTAATTGATTAACATTACAATAATGATTATAGATTGAAATTTTGATCAATGTATGACTATGTCTTTAATAGAATTGAAACATTAATGTTCCTTTAAAATTATGAAATTGAATCCGCTTATTAAAAAGATTTTTAGACTATAAAATGACACGATAATTCTATAAATCACAAGTTTGTTAATTTTTTTGAGTAAAAAATGCCAATATGTTAATTTTTGATTCTAAACAGTCCATTTTTTTCAAATTCTTCAAATTTTTGCAAAATTTTTAACTAAATTTTAGATGAAGTTTGTGAAGAATTTATAGTCTTTATGAGATTTAGATAGATTCCTTAATTAGCAGGTGAGAATTAACAGGCGACTTTCCTAAATTAGCAGGACATTTTTCTTTGAAGCCATTTAGATTGCATATGACACCAAAATTATTATTCAAATTCCTTTTAGGTATCTAATTCTAATATCTACCTACGTTTACTGTATGAATAAATATTCGAAAATTTACTAGGCTTCGAATAGAAATTGTGAACTAAATTTGAAATACCTACCTAAATACCAGTATGGAAAAACTGGAAAAGTAATAAAGGTAAGGTACTGTAGTAGGTAATGAAATTTTATGGTCAACGAAAGTCTACAAATTTTGGACAAACTTTCTAAAATATATATAGGACCCTGCTGGTCCTATGTTATGTTTATGACTATGACTTAAAAATGACTCGAAAACTTTCTACCTTCTCTTCGTAATCATATAGGTACATGATACTTTTTTTAAAATTCAAAATTTACCGCATTTATCTATCTATTTCGGCACATGTAATACCCAGGTTTTGAGATATTAAGCTCAAATTTTGTATACCACTCTGTATCATACCAATAAATGCGGAAAAGATAAGATCGAAATTTCTAATTTACAGAATAGAAGTAATTTTGGTCTAATCAAAATGATAGATTACTTTGAAAAAAAGCAATAAAAACTTGTTCTCTGAACAATCAAAAAAATAATATTTTTGCCAATTTGCCTGCAATCTAAAGATAGACTAGAAATTGAGATTTTCCTACAATAAAAACCTTTAATGACTCTAAAACAGTTCAATTTAAAAATTCCAAGTCAAATTTTGACGTGTAAAAAATAAGTTTTTGAGCCTAGTAATAATTCAAAGATAGATCGGCCACTTGTAGCTCTAATCATTTTACTACCCATACTATTACAGATACTAGAATAGCTCTCTTATTATACCATAGTATTAGTAGTAGCTTTCATTTGTTTGTTGAAAAATGAGCTAAATTTACTATCATTATTAGTACAGGATCTTTACTACAGTAGGAGGAGTATTAGCACGAAAAGTGGCTATAAAATCGTTGAAGCTCATCTAATTCGGATTTCTAGTTAGGTTTAGATGTTTTTTTTTCACGATTTTACGATTTATATTATTTGTAATCCAAAGTGTAATCTAATACTTAAATGTGAGATTACTAAAGTTAAAGGGTTCAAAATCAATATAGTAATAGTAGTTGTAATGTAATAGAGGATTTCCTTGTACTACGAGTACTATTCTGTAGTATTGTTGTAGGTGTATACATTTTCTCTAAACTTGAGAACTTGAGGGTATTCACCGAGCGATCTTGGTCTGACTTAAGTAGGTCAAGGGCTTGTAAGATTTATTTTCTACTGAAGTTAGAATGCTAAAATAAACTTGGATTTTACCTTTGAGTCTTTTAGATGCGATGCAAGGTATAAATAAGTACAAGTACCAGAGTAATATAAGTATTTCAAAGAAAGTCAGGACAGGATTCTATAAAAATAAAATAATTGAAACCTCATATAAATTGAGAAAATACCTAGTAGAAGATACGAGTAAATATAAACTCAAGATTAAGATTAAAAGGAAATCTAATCACATTAAAAGATTCAAGATTTCGATCAAGGCCGAAAAGTTTGTCAAAAGTTATAAAAAATGAAAACTTTTGCATTTCATTATTAGTACTAAAGAATAGTAGGGTACTAATAGTACTGCAGTTTAATTTACTGAAAGGTTCAGACCTTTTAATCAACTGTAAATGTACCAATAGTCAATATTTTGACAAAAAAATTCATTTTACTTGTAGATCTTATTTCTTATAAAGTAAGGTTATAACTTCATTAAGACTTAAGATTAAAGTGTCCTCCTTTTCGAC
The DNA here is from genome assembly GCA_034699045.1 of Nanhermannia cf. coronata Gr-Ori-00579. NCBI lineage: Eukaryota > Metazoa > Arthropoda > Arachnida > Sarcoptiformes > Nanhermanniidae > Nanhermannia > Nanhermannia cf. coronata Gr-Ori-00579. The sequence goes on along the minus strand of JAQIXA010000073.1, from coordinate 53,107 downwards.
TCTTTTTGAGCCCTGTATCACTTTGACTCTTTTTCTCCCCCAAAAGGATTAAACTCACCCCCAATTAAGCTTTTGGGGGTCAAAAAGAGTTGAAAAGGAGGACATTTTAAATCGGAGCCCTTTATTAATAGTGGGTTGACTTATGAAATTAATATCTCGATTTATTAATATCTTTTTATTTTTGACCAGATGGTAAAGGACCAGTCAGAATTAGACCAATCGATAAACAATCTCTCTAGTTTAATAGGCCAAATAGTTTATTTCATAATAAAACGATTAGTATTTATTCTTTCAAATTTTAAACCCAATTAATATAAACCTCTCGAATTTTTACAAACTTTTACTACAGGTGGGCGAGTTTTTCAATATTTTTTTTTTGTATTTTTTGTAGTGGAGATCCAGATGAAAGCTGGAGACAAGTGCCAACAGGATGGTCTCAACGGGATTGTTGAAATTCTTAGAAAAAAATCTTTAAAATATAAAACAAAAAGAACCGTACCCTACTATACAACTACTACAAAAAACTACTGTATTAAATTAACCCTTTAAACTACTATACTACTCTACTACTACAAAACCTTCTGTGCCATGTACATCTACTTATAAATCTAAATCTAAATTATACTTGTATTCTATTTCTCTTCTACTTTTACTTACTTTTATTTTTACTACCTACATACCTACCATACCATACCATACCATACCAGTATTTTACCCTTTCAAATTTCAAATCTAGTGAAACTGAAAAGTACTTACGATACTAGTAGTATTAGAAAATTCTAGAAAAAAATGTAATAACTATGTGTCCTCAACCTCGAGGAGAAATAAAAAATGTGGTAAGTACTTTTACACAATATTATACTTTATTTAGAAAATACAGTAAAATCTCGATATAAAGTACACTTTAGTTCAATCACAAAAATTTTCAAATCCTATCTAGATTATAAATTTTTTCATATTTCTTAAAGATTACATTAGCTATCTGTATTCTACTTATTGTCAGATTTCAGAATTTTGACCTTTTTTTCAGGAAATCATTCAAAATTTTGATACTAACATGCAATGAGACCTATAACACAATTAACTTTTGGGCTTCTGATCGCCAGATCAGACTCATTGGACTTAAATAGTGAACTTCATTTATCACGTATAGGTAGGTATCGAAATTTTTAGGAATTTTTAAAAAAATTTAAGGAATTTAGATGCGTTTTTTGTGATTTGAAAGCGAATTTATGGATACTTTATATCGAGATTTTGCTGTATTGTACCTTATACAGTATAGATAGTTTGATAGTATAAGTTTTATTTATTTGAGTGTGTTTTTATAGTTTGAACTATCTACTCGTACTTATACATAGGTATAGTATAGTAGTGAGTAGAAAGGATTTTAAAGTAAAAAATATTACAAAGACTTTTTTTTTACATTACATTTCACTCGAGTACATCTGCTTCAGATTAAGATTAAGATTTGAAAATATTTTCTATCACTTCTACTCAAGGATATGAATCATCCTACACTACATACATTCAAGTATCCTTACCTTAACATATTTTTACCCATTTTTTATGCAGATAAGTATTATTTAAGGCCCTATAAATTGTCCTATCTTATACATAACTCTATTAACAACAAAAAAAACATCAAAATTCGGAAATTCTACCATTTTAGGAAAGTTTAAGGGCTATACAAATGCAGATAGTAAAAAAAGTCTCTTTAAAATAGCCTAAAATTTCAAAAAAATGATGTAATATCAATCAAGTGTACCTTGATTGACATTGACAGTTTTGATAACTGTCAAGACAGGATCCAAGAAAATCAATTTCTGACAAAGGATATACAGATATTCGGATTATAGTGTGTTTTCTGGCCTTTATGAGGTTAACAGCTGAAAGCCGAATATACCTTTAAATATTTCTTGAAAATTTGCTGAATTTCAAGTCAAAATGCCAGAATTTGATTGATTTTTATAAGGCAATTAGGCACATATCTACATATATCCTACTACCTACCCTACTAATTTCTTAAATTGCAAAAAAAATTATAAATTTTGTTACAATTTTGAACTTGAGAAATATCAAATTTTGACATGAAATTGAGAACTTTTGTTATCAAAATCTCTGAATTCTTATTGGACCTCTTTTGTGATGGTTTTTTTCAAAAATCCATTTCAGTCCTAACTTCAAATCTATATTTTACTTATTTAATTTTTTTGACTATAAAGGAGCTAATGCTAATACTAATATTAATATCCTGCTTACCTCCGGCAAAATGTAATTTCCTTGTACTATTACTTATACATGTGTATAAGCCAAATTCTAGATTATATTTCCAATTTCCAAACTCTATTTCTTCCATTTCTAATTCAAAATCAAATTCAAAGAATTCAAAGCAGTTTTTTTTATTGAGTAAATTGAGTGCATTTCTTGTAGGTACTTTTATCAGAATCTCCAGAGTTCTTGAAAGAGAGCTGTAGGAGTAGAAAAAAAATGCTTTTTCAATTCTTCTGCGAGAATCTAATCATATTTATTTTACTTTAGCTACCTATATCTATATGTATTTTGTCAAAATCCTCGGATATCATTTCAAATTAGATTAGATAAGCTTATTATGCATGTACTTTTGTAGATAGATTTTGAATAAGTAGATGCACATACGAGTATACAGGGTTTACTCATGTTTAAGCTAATATTTTTTTTTAGAAAATTTCATATTTTCGAGAAAATTAGGCCTAAAATTTTCAAAAATTACAATTTTTCTTGGAATAATTTTAGGAAATTTTTGTCAAAAATTTAAAATTTTGGTAATTTTGCACCTGACGGTATGAAATACTATACTGATAAAAACTTGTGGTACAACCCTGCTAGAAAGCTTTAGATTTTGAATTTCTTATCAAAAATCTAATTTGAATCTAAAATTTGAAAAGGGAGCTTTAATAATTCTTATTACCTACATGCTTACTACATAGATGAAAGATAATTTTTGATGAAAGAGTCGGAAATCTTGAAAATCTTGACGCATTTCTCATTGTACTAAAAAGCCTATTAATAATCTCAAAAGTACCTACATTTAGATTACTAAAAAGTCTTCAAAAGTACCCAGAAAGTAGAAAAATTGACAAACTTTTCATAATCTAAGGATAAGTATACATAGCTTACTAATAGTTGGTACATTTATAAAATATGAATCTAAGCATTTATCTACAAAAAATATGAAAAAAGAGCTTTGAATAAGAAATGAGTTTTTTTTGTAAAATTAATGAGAAAAGTAGAACTTTGAAATGTACGATTAGTTCTAGTTCTAATCTGAGTATTTAGACTAATTTAAGCTACATAATATATAAGAATTTTTTGACAATTTTGACAATTTAACTAACCTTCAAGTGCAAAAATCGTACAATTTTTAAGATTTTTTGTCTCAAGAATTTCTTAACTCTTAAAAACCTTATCCTCTAGCTGCAAATCTAAAGCTCATTTTTAGAAATTATGTTTCGAAATAAGCTTTAAAAGAATGCTAAATTAGATATACTAAATTTTATTTTAGTATTCATAGATTTTTCTAGAACTTTCGAGGTAGGTTCTTTAAGTGTAAAGGCTTTTTTTTCTTGATCTAGACAAACTTATATACATATGTATAAGCCCTGATTTGGATTAAATTGCACCTGTAATTAAATGGCCAAACTTTATAAATCGATAATTAGCTATATAAAACTCCCATTTAGCCGACTTAAATTCTGAAAATTCTGGAATTTCTGCTGGAAATGTAAATATTTTTCTAGTTTCAAAAAGTCACTAGCTAACTATAAAATATCGATTTCCAATTTTTTAAGTACCCTACACTAGACACTACCTATATGTATTTTGTACTAGGCCTATTACAAGTACCTTATAGAAAAGAAAATATTAGTTTTTAAATGATCAATTGACTCATTGTTTTTCTAAGGTTTGGGCAAAATAGGCTTACTTTCCCCATTTATTTTTAAAACCATCACTACTGGTAGTATAGGTAATAGCAGTATAAGCTTAACTTTTTTTAGACTTTCAAGTCAAAGTACCTATCTAAGTAAAGGATATTTTTTAACTTTTTTTGTGAGTTTTTTTTGACTTTGACTTTTCTTTCCTTTAGATACTTGGACTATAGGTTCTCACCTTATGTATGACTGTAAGCTTTAGCTTTAGATATAGTACCCTAGGTGTGTTAGTTTTCTGAAACTGAATCTTGGAAGTATCTTTTTGTTTCTCTATTTTTTTGCCTTTCAAAGACAGAGATATAAATTATAAGGATATTTAAGTTTTACAAGCACCTGTGTAGACTCCTTGTGGTATTTCAAAAAAAAAAGAGAAAAAAAAGTTTCCTGGATCATCAAAAAAGCTTCTTACTCAAACTCTTATATGAGAAAATTACTTTACCTTGGCATCTTACTTACTTGTTGGGATCTTAGGTCGATAGAAAGTTTGTCAAAAAAATAGATACCTAAAAATTTGTAAAAAATTCTCATAAATTCTTAAAAAAACAATTGGAACCTCGAGTTATCTAATCAGAAAATTTTTGCCAAAAATGACAAATTTTTTTACATTTGGACAAAAATTATTTACTTTATCTTGCAATTTACACTTTACAATTTCTAAATAGTTAATTATAGGTTATTAATTTCATATAAAATATCATAAAATATAGAAAATATCGGATTTTTAGTAGATATTTATTTGTAAACCGAAATAACCATCAAAGTGTATACCATTTCAGTTAGTTTCAGGATATAAAATGCCAAATAGCCAAAATATTCCAATTACCTACTGAAAAATGTCTGAAATTTTGAATACTTTTTTGGAATTTTTTCCCAAGATTTTGATGTAAATTTTGACGATTTATCTCTAGATATTATGAATAGATTCTAGATAACTTACATGATGCATAGTGCCATAGTGTATAAAGTTAGTACCCTATTCTGAGTTTTTTTGGTGTTTCTTCTACTACATAGTATATTTTAAGTCCTAATCTAAATGTAGTACCTACATAATACCTATATTATATACAGAGTATATATGGATATTTTGGTGGTTTGTGAACGTAACCAGCTGAATAGATCTCAAGGCTTATTACATTACATATCTATAGTAGTAGCAATATTGTAAAGAAACTTTGAACCACAAACCTTATTTTAAATTTTAGTAGGGAAAACTCGAGGAGGAAAAACTCAAAACCAAATAAAATTATACACTCATATTCTAACTTGTAACAATTTCCCCAAATGGATTCCCCCCTTAGAAAATTTAGAAATTTCAAAACATTCAAGTACTTATGAGCATAAAATTTTATTATACATACCTACAAAGTTTGTATGCAAAAATTACCCTTATCATATGGTATAGAGTGAATTCAACAAACTTTTAACATACCTATTCTGTACGAGTATAGTGAAGAAAAGTGTAAGTATTTAAATAGTTATTACCAAGTATTACTACAGAATAGATAGGTTTTGAAAGTTTACATTTTGACATTATTAGAATTATAATGATATTTGATACTTTTTAAAACAATACAATACAGGGATACAAGATATCTAGGTCATTATAATGTGCATTTTGTACACTTTTAGGTAGGTATATTAAGGCTAAATATTAGTTTAAATAAGGCTAAAATAATTTTAAAATAATATCCATAATCAGATATTCATATACAGGAGAGGCAAGACAAGATACAAAATTTACAAATTTCATAAAATTATGGAACAAACTAAAATATTAGCATTATAAACAATCGGGAAATTATCAAATATGAGTCAATCAATCTTCATAATCTACTCGTAGTATAGAATAGAATAGCTTATTTAAATAGAAGTATACCTTAGGTATATTTTCTAAACCTTAATATGTATTGAAAATTAAAAAGTCTTTTAAAAAGTCTCGATTTTATAATACTTTTACGTAGAAAAATGAGGCGAAAATGGGGTTTTTAGAGCTGAATCAAGTGAATACACATTATTTGTAGGTGTTTTAGATAAGCATAAATGCGTCTAAAATGAAGTTTTGCCAAAATTTTGAGTCTTTTGAGTGAATTCAGGTTGATCTAGAGGTTTAAAATAGGTGAAGACATTATTTTCAAATTAGATCAAAAATTTTTATCAAAATTGAAAAATTTCAAAACTTTAAGACAGATAAAGTCCAAAAATTTTGAAATAATTTCATTATCTATGTCCAAACTTACAACCTCAATAATTTTGTCTCTTATACTAGTCAAAATATAGTTTTTCAATGCTGAAATGATCATACAGAACATAATTTGAAATTTTTCTTTCTGATCTTCTAACTATAAAAAGCGTAGAAAAATTACGTCAAAAAATTGATTCAATTAGGTACCTACCCTACTACTAGTAGAGAATTTTTGAATAATAAATGATCATTTAGAAGAGATAAACTCGGATTACTTCACTCAATATAGTTGATTTATAGTAATATTGTAATTGAGGACAAAAGGGTCATAATTATCTAGAATTTAAGCTACACCTAAATACAGAATATAAGGATTTTTTTTTTGCAAAATTTGCAAAAACTGTGCAAATCTTTAATCATTAATCATCTCATTTTTTGTATTTTTAAAGCCTCTATATTCATGGTATACTTTTAGCACAAAGTATAAATATTATAGAGATTACCACTATCAGTATTGTAATTGTACATAAGTACCCTGTCCTATATATGAAGAATAATTAATCAAGTATGTGTTTTAGAATAAATGAATAAATTTAAGGATTTAAAAAAAGATCATTTCTTATACTAATTGTAAGGATAAGAGGTACTAGTCTTATACTGTGTATATATGATCCCTTTAAATTATATTTGAAGATATAGCTCGAAATTTTATCAAAAAATTTCAAGTTTCGAAGAAAGTTGGTTCCTGATTAAGTTCAAAAAAGCTTAATACTACTTATGAAAAAGTGCAGTATTTGTGTGTAAAAAGTGAGAATGTACATTTTGTATCAAAAACATACAGATCTTATAGGTATTTAAACTTATCTAGATGTATATATCTGTATTATACGATAATTTCGATTTTATGTAGTAGAGTATTACTGCAATTTACACAAAGTTTAGATTAGAATTTATAGAGTAGAACTTTTTTAACAAGTTCAAATTGGTGTCTTGAGGATTTTGCCCTAAAACTCAAGAATCTCGTGAGATCTAAATATCAAAGGCAAAGGCATAGGTCAAATAATTTATAGAAATTTTTAATCATTTTTGTGCAAATTTTCAAAAAAAAATTGAAAAAAAATTGAACAGATTAATTGCATCTAATATAACTGGCAAAAATTTTGCAAAAAAAAGCAAATTTTATGACTTTTGGTATCATAATCAAGCTAAAATTCTAGAAAAATTTGTATTTTGAAGAATTTCTAAAAAATATTTTTCGTTGACTTAGTATAGAGGTGAGAATCTCTAAAATTTGAGGTATTGAATGATGATCTTGAACTAATAACTGTAGGTTACTTATAGACAAAAAAAAGATGAATATACAGATACTTGAAATTTTAGAATTTAGGATTTTTAGAAGGTAGAGATCAAGTTTCAATTCTCAAGGGTTATTATTTTTAAATTGATTTTTCTTATTATTTACTTACTTGGCTTGGCTTGGCTCATATCAACTATTTAAACTAGATTGTATGAACTAGTCCCCTACTAGATACTTGATACAAGAACACGTTTTGAATTACTTGTTTTCATTCATTCTACAGATTATTTGATCTTGGCTTTGGTATTATTGTATCTGATTTACTTTTTTAAATCTATTTTTAACTAAAAAAAATCCTCTTTTTCTTTCTATTCATTTCTTCTGTATTCTGAACCAGGGGAGCTCTTGTTTCAATTCAAATTATCTTATTCATTCAATCTTTACCCAACTTTCTCCAACTTTCTACCTTAATTCATATACAGGGTTATCAAAAAGTAAATTTTTCAATGTCAAGTTTTCATTAAAAAAGTCCCAAAATTTCTATTTATATGCTATTTAAAATTTCAGTAATACATTAATCCAGCTTCGAGAAACACAACTTTAGCCTCAATTTGATATATAAGCACAAGCACCTCTATAATATCAATATTTAAAACAAAATCGGGGTTTTCAGAGCTCAATTAAAGGCTAAATGATATCAATTTTGTATTTTCAATTAACATTTTTGCAAAATATGATTCGAATAACCGAATTTTGTCTAAATTTCACTCATTTTATGCAAATTTTGAGCTAAATTTTGAATTCTGAGGTGATTTATTTATGAAAGATCCTGTATATATCTGTATAATAGCACTGTATTATCTGTAATAACTCCTCTTCTGATGAAAATAGTCCCTTTTATTCTCAATTTTTTATCTTTCTTTCTTCATATCCGTCATTTCTTTTGTCTATCTCCTACTTCTTCTTACTTCCATTTCCGCCAGACTTTTGTCTAAAACTTTTAGACTTTTAGTTTTACTTACCTTATCTTTCTTCTACCTTATACAGAATACCTTACTAAACTCAAACATAATAATATACTCTTTGAACTAAATAAAATTTCTAAAAACCTCTCTTTCAATCCTCAGACTATCTTTATATCTATTAATGAAAGTCTGGATTTTCGGACACAAAATCGTCGATATTTCACACTTGGACGAATCAAAATGTCCCTATAATTATCTTTAGTAGGTATTTGAGAATTTTAGTAAGAGTTTCCTCTCATTTCTCCTTATATCATCTTAAATATTAGGCTCTAATTACCCTAAATTTCTGTTAGAAACACAATTAAAATGCATTTTGGCCAAATTTTTCGAAATAAAGATCGAATACCTCAGAAAATAAGACTCTCTAGAAATAAGACCTTTTCTCGTGGCTAGTCACATATTTTGATTCTAAAATTCTAGAATTAAGTAAAAAGTTCCTGTTTTCTACCTAATAAAGGTCAAGCTAAGGTTGAAGGTCCATTATGTCCTTAAAATTAAGTAGGGCAAATTACTTAAGAACCTCAAAGTATCATAAAAATGGACCAAATTGTTACTTTGTAGGTACTCTACTAATACTACTAAAATCTTGAAAGTTCTTAAAATTTCGATCTTTTGAACTGTAAAAGCAAAGAGTACACATAGCCTACCTATTACCTAATAGTTAATAGTAGTTGACAAAATTCACATAAAATTTGTAAAAGCTTTTATCGAACACTCTATTCACTTAGCAAGTGTACTAGTAGTGTTGACTATTATAATTTCCAATTTGCAATAAAATCCCACTTTCATTCTACTCGTATAATACTTATCTACTACTAATACTAGTAGGGTACTCTATTATATTATTAGTAGTTCTAACTAGGTAGATTAATGGAGTAAATTGTTCTAGAATGTTCTAAAAGTGTCCACAAAATAGATAAGTTAGATAGACAGTTTGAAGTTTTAAAGGGACAATCAGCACTTTCGGTTTTTTACTTACAAATTCGGAAAACAATTAAAATTGACATAATCATTGGACTAAAAAACAGCCATCTTTTATATATCTAAATTAAACAATATTTCACCTTAAATTTGCTCATTTGGAATTTTGAAACCTATTTTTATTTTGCTAAAAATCAGTTTAATCTTAAGTATCTATGTGTATAAAGGCTCTTTGGTATGATTTCTAGACTATACTAGATTCTAGATATAAAAGATTGTAAGAATCCATTTTTAGTAATTTTCAAGCATATTTTTTACACTTTTATGAAGATAAATTGTACATTTAAGGTATAAGAGATAAGATTTAGATCTATTTCTCGTCGTAATATAATTTATGGGTAGGTATCATACAAGTATATATAGGGAAAGGGTAATTCAAGTGTTTTGTGATGTGTGAATAAATTGTGCAAACTCACGTTTACCCCCTTAAAGTCCTATTGAGAGTCCTATTAGTTTTAAATTTTATCGAATTTTGAAATGTGACCCTTTTATTATGCTTTTGCTTTTGCACAAAATATTGATCTTTGCCTTTTTGTCGTCATACAATCACAAACAATCACCAATCCAAAATCCAACTTCAATATCTCAATCTCTATGTTTTACAATCGACTTTCTCTAGAACGTACATTTTATCTTAAATTCAATATAGCTTTTCTTAGATTATATGACAAAAATGATCATAAAGGTGTAGAATATCATTACATACTTGTAAATATTACACTGTATCTATATTATTCTCAAAATGCGCACTTTAGTCCTTGAAATGAGGATAAGTCATCTAAAACCAACTTTTCAATAAATTTTAGTTCTTTCAGACAGCCTAAAATGGTTTTAAAAGGTGTATTTCTTTTGAACTTGAAATTTTTAAAGCCAAACTTGATTATAGACTTGAATAATATCTTAAACTTTTATCAAAGTTACAATAGTATTTTAAAATGGTATTAGCTGAACCAGTTTACAGTCAAAATTTTGATAATTCTGTTTCTCCCATGTTTCTGCCAGCTGAAATTGGATGTAAAAAAATCGAATTTTAAATTACATACTCTGTATTTTCCAACTGTATTCTTAATATTATTATTAGATTGACTTTATAGAGATATTCGGTTATATACCACATATCAATCGAGTAAAGTAAATTCAAAATTTACCTACTTATTTAAGCACTAGAAGGTACTATTGTTAGTACCAGTCGTATATAATGTTTACTCTAGATTTCAATTCTTGGATGACTAAGCACTACATTATTTCATCTACTTTGTAATTGCCAGATTGAGTTTGAGATTTTGCGATTTTGAGTTTTCGCTACTCAACCAAAATGCTTCAATAAGCATTTCCCAACTTAAAATTCTCGAATTTTGACTCAAGATTGACTCAAGTATCTAATTTCAAGTATCTATACTACTACTACTAGTATTACTTGTAGTATTTAAGCTTTTAAATATATTTGTTTTGTACAATTGCGTTTTAAGAATGTGACACTTTGTAAATATCACTTGTACACTTGTACAGTACTCTACACATATGTATACGTTTGTAAAAATATACAATTTTGTAAAAAAAATGTGGAAAAAGCACTTTATCTCCTTTAGTATTAGATGCACTTAATTAATTGGTTTTAAAAATAGCAGTATTAGTGATACGGTTTTGTGTGTTTGAATGAATATTTTATTCTGTGTTTTATCTGAATGGCCTGAGAATTTTGGCTATACACTTATATGCGAGCTTAAAAGAAATTTTTAACTCTTTTATAATGAAATAATGAGAGATTGAGAATTTATTTTATAAACTTAAAGTAACCTACTCGTATCATATTAGGTTTAAGGCTCTATACTAAGGATTGTAAGTAACATTTTGATATTTTTTTGTAAATATATGGGGTAGATTTTAAGGTTAAGATAATGCTAAATTTGTCAGACTATTTAGATGGGTAAACAGATTCTTAATTTTAGAGATAAACTCTAATTCCTGTAAAAAATCTATATAGTTTTTCCAGAATTTTCAAAGTTAATTCATATGGTCATATGGAGAAAGCACTTTTTAGAAATTTAATTTTTGAGATTATAAATCTTATTCAATTTTAGCCTTTTTCAACTGAAACTGGAAGTGAAACTGGAGTCTAGAAAATTTAAAATTTTTTGTAGTTTTTTGCCAAATTTTTATAAAATTGCAATTTTTCGCAAACTTTTATAATTTAAGATGAAGGTCTTTCAAAATTTCTTTTCCAAATTTCAAATTTCTAGACCAGACTATCTGATACTTAAACTATAACCAATTTGTGAAATCGATCATTTTGGACCGAAAACGGGTTTTTCAAACCTTAATTATTCTTCTACTACGCAGTATTCTACTGTTATTGAAATGAAACGATTCTTTAATACGAGTAGGATATGTTACCAATTTTAAACTAAAATAAATATATTATAGGTAATCGAACACTATCATTGTAGTACTACATGGCATAAATTGGCAATAATTCATTTTTTTGTAATTTGTAGTTAGTCACGCAATCTACCCTTTTTCTCCCAATCTGTCACTTTTTTAACCATTAGTTTCACATTTGATTCTATAGAATTTTATTTAAACATCGGGTACTTACAAGTAAAGAGTACAATCAATTTTCTACCTGATTTGACACATAAATCTGAATTTAAGACTTCAAAAACAAAAATTTATTGCACTTTATAGACTCATAATGCCTCATATGTACAACCTAAATTACAGGGTTTAACCAAATAGGATACTTAAACACGGTTCATTTCGATTTTTTGTATTTATCGATCAATTTCGACTTTTTGATAGAGTTATACCGAATAGAGGGATATTTTTATTGTTGATCATCTAAAAAACCAATTGGGACTTTTTTTTTCTACTTTAGGTATTTTCTCTACTGATATTTGGTTAGAATACCTTTTGGAATTTTCTGAAAAGTTTCACATGACTTGATTTCGAGTTTTAGTTTGGAAGATTTCTGAGGTTAGAATAAGTGGTTTATTTGTCCAATACAGTTGCATTTATCTATAACGAAATTCTCTTAATTTTGAAATATTTTGAATGTCGGAAGTCGATTACTTTAGTATTTAATTAGGTATATTTGCTGTTAGAAAATTTATAATAATGTGGTATTCTTATCTCAATTTTCAATTTTGAAATCCTAGATTTAGTAATGGAATCAAAATCTAAAAATTTGTCTAGTTTTTCCAGGATTTTCAAGATAATTCTTTTTAGTTCATGTGGGGAAAGCACTTTTTTGAAACTTAATTTTTGCGATAATAAATCCTAACCTTTTTTAACTGGAAGTAAACAGTACCCTACCTACAGTTTAGAACATTTTTAATTTTTGTAGTTTTTTGCCAAAATTTTTATAAAATTGCAATTTTTTGCTAACTTTTATAATTTAAGATGGTGGTCTTCCAAATTTATTTTATTTTCTTTCTGATTAGATTAGAATTAAATGACTATTCTGTAATATATTTACCACTATACCTGATATTTAAAATCGATCATTTTGGACCGAAAACGGGTTTTTCAAACCTGAAAGTCAAAAGTTGCTAAAAAGAATAGGTACTACAGTCAAATTAAAGAATTTCAATTTTTTGTAGGTTTTAAAAGAGAGTTTAATTACTAGTTTCTAGCATGGATATTTTAGGTATTTAATTGGGTAGGTATACATTATAAAGATATCTAGCTCTATAAAAATAAATTGAGAAATGTATATTAGAAAAGGTAGAAAGTACCTAGGTATACTAGTAAGTTAGTAATTGAGGTTTTTCTTGATTCTTGTGATTTTGCTGTTTGACTTGCAAGTCCCTTGAGTATCTCGACTGGATATACCTTAACTTAACTAAAACTATATTTTATTCTATCATAGTACTAGTAGGTACTAGTATTTGTTAAGATTCAATTCGATGTTACTTATCTTTATTTACACATTATTCCTCAAGTCTCAAAATGTATGCTCTTATATGTAAGTGTTTATACATTTTCGATTTTGCTAAGGAATCTTCTACTCTAATAAGCAATTATAAAGAAAAAGTATTCGAGTACCCTACCTACATAATATATAGCTACCTGTCCTGTAAGGTCATGTATAAATGTACTTTCTTGCAATTTTAATAATTTCATTTAGTCCAAAATAGCCATAAAATTGATTAGTTTTTAGTCTTTAGAACTTAAATATCCATTTATACTGGATATAGGTACATGAAAGATACTAAAAAATAAAAAACTCTATAAAGTATACCTTATATTTCATATTAGCACGACTAAACTTACTCCTAAAAGTATCTACTATGTATAAGAACTAATTCCAATAGACCTATGGTATTGTTTATAGTAATTTGCCATTTTATCTTGTAGGGTACTTTATATAGGTTTAAAAAGTCTGCAAAGAATTTCTATTATCGTGATTTTGGTTACTTTTTATAATAATACTTAAGGTGACTCGATTTTTTTATTTTCCCAGAATCTATTCTATAAGTACTAGCACTAATACTAGTACTAATAGTAGACTCGAGAGAATGAAAAAAAATCGATCTTGCACAAATATTTCTTCATTTACTTTGTACAGGGAATGAATCAAAAGTTATTTGCTACTAGTAGTATCTACGAATAGTAAGCATTTATGTACCCTACTTATACAAGTACAGACATACTTAGTCTATGTCTATGTCTATGTCTATGTCTATGTCTATGTCTATGTCTATGTCTATTGTATAAGTGTTAAAAATCTATAGTAGTAATGGTACAATTTATTTCTAAATCAAAGAAATCTTGACACAGATTACAAAATTGATTTTCTTTTCTTGAAGAAAGTTGCATTTTTATTATCCACAAAATTCAATATATTTGATTCGTTGATTGCTCTATATGCTTATGCTAGATGTTTCGAAGGGCATTTCAAAGGTCATATTCTAAAGGTCATTTCAAAAATTATATAAAGTCTATGTTAAGACAAAGGGTTTAAAAATTTTATTAAACGTTAAAAGGTATAGAAAATTCCAAAAAAGTATTTCGTTACAACGCCATCTTGTAATAGTTCTTGAAATTATAAAAATAATAATCAAGACTAGAGTTCAATTCCATACAAGTGCGAACTTTTTTTTACCATTTTTTGCTACTTTTTAAAGTTTTTTGATAACTAAAAATTTCAAATTCCTTGTAACATAACATGTAAACCATGCCTAATTTGAATTTATCTTTATATCAGTATTTAGAAGGCTTTATTGGATAGATTTTCTTAGAATAAATTTGAATTTATTGATTAAATTAGAGATTTCAAAACCTGCTGTGGGAGATTGAGGTTATTTTTACTCAAAATCTGTAATTTTAAGCTCTCAACCCACTTGTTAATAGGCTTAACCTAATGAGTTTTTTATATCCATTTTTCCACCATCTTTAGCTTTAGATTGAAAAAGTCTCACAAAAGTCTGATTTTGAGAAAAGCAAAAAAGTAATTTTAGATTTTTTTTCAAGAATCGAATTCAAAAATAAGTAGACATAAGCCATAGAAAATCCTCTCGAGTCGAAAAATCAAGTTTCAAGTTTATCTTTCTTATCTATGCCTTAAAATACTATTACATAAATGCTATGTATCTATATGTAGGTATGTAAGTTGAAGTTGAAGTATTTCCAACACTTTTTTTGCAAACCTAAAGAATTTTATTAAATTTTTTTTTCGCCTCAAGCATCAATAAGTCACTATAAACTATAAGGATCAATAATAGTCTAGTACTAGTACATAGTATAGGATTTTTAGGATTTTTTAAGTAACTATTCAAGTCTATTCAACTTGAATTTTAACATGCACTTACAAACTTTATTGAAATCTAAAAATACCTTACTAATAGCCATACAAGTACCTACGTGTATTTGATGTGTAAAATTCAGATCAGATTGAATTCAGATTCAGATCATGGCCAGGTACTTGTATCTAGCGGTATATTAAATACTTGAATTTGAAATTTACAACCTAATATCTATGCTAAATAAGTGTAAATACAATAATACGAGATTCAGAATTCAGACTTCAAATCAACAAAATTTACAATCAGATATTATCCTAAAGGTGATTTAAAATGTATAGGAAATTACTCAGTTTTCGAGATATCGAGCTCTAAAACTTACAAAAGTCTCTCTTGATTACAGCTCGAATTTCATTTTTTTTGGCAAGATTTCAAAATTATGGAGAAAAATGGCCCCTTTTCTTCTGGTCTATGACATTTACTAGAAGTAGTACCACTTGATATTTTGTAATTAATTTATTCTATATGAGAGGATTACAGAGATCATGT
Source organism: Nanhermannia cf. coronata Gr-Ori-00579 (assembly GCA_034699045.1). Lineage (NCBI taxonomy): Eukaryota > Metazoa > Arthropoda > Arachnida > Sarcoptiformes > Nanhermanniidae > Nanhermannia > Nanhermannia cf. coronata Gr-Ori-00579. The sequence goes on along the minus strand of JAQIXA010000073.1, from coordinate 37,364 downwards.
ATCCCATTTATCTGTATACAGATAAATGGGATACATTTACATTTACATTTAGATACAGATACGAGTATTTTAGATTTTAGATTTAAGTTTTGTATCTGAAAAGTAAATTGAGATTTGTGATTTGAATTAAAAACTTTGATTCAAAGTGTTTTTTTAATCTATCATTTCCTAGTATACAAATAAGATTATAATCCTGGCTGGATTTTTCAAGTGGCTAAATTTCAATCTCTTGAACACGTACAAACAAATTAAAATCGAAAAATTTGTGCAAAACTTGAAATACTTACTTACTTACTAACTACCATATTTTATAAGGATAAATGTATGGTAAGTTTTAGACATTTTAAAAGACATTTTAAGTGCAGTTTTGAAGGACAGAGACACAGTTCAAGTATCTAAAATCTAAACCATAATTGTAGATTCAGATTCAGGTGGGTACTTCAATATAAATTTAATAAACCTTTTCTGACTAAATAAGCAAATTCCATTCAATTTCAAAGGGAAAATTTTGGCATCAAAAGCCTTCAAATGTAACATAAATCAGAAGACTTTAGATGTCCAAAATTGACCAAATTCTTTCTTCGAAACTTTTGAAAAATTCTCCCCACTTCTAGAGTCTGAAATTTAGATTTATAAATTTTATAAGGTTTATCGATTTGCAAAGCAAATAGGCAAATTCAATTATCACTCAAATATGAACTTGTAATTCTTTGAAACTCTGTAAATATTTAAAAATCCGCTTATTTTAACACTTGGTCATCCCCTTTGCTTTTCCCTAGGGAAGTTCCAATTAATGGAACTTCTCTATATTTATGGGTGTTTAAATTTAAATAGTGTTTTCCCTATTAATTCGAATAATTTATTCATTCTCAGCAGTCACGAGTATTAAGAAATTTTAAATGACAGAATCATTCGAGCAAAATTTTAGAAATTACAATCAGCAGGATTTGAAATGTTTTGAAAATATCAAAATCGAAAATTATTCTTTTATAGGTTGGGTATTTTCTTGAGTTTTCAATAGAAATGAATTGTTCTGACACAAAATTCGCTTTTAAATATCTACCATGTACCTTACACTACTCTGTATTATGTATTAACAAAGAAAAATTTATTTGAAAGTTCATTTCTTGGTAAAACACTTTAATAACTAAAGGCTTAAGTATATATGAGAAACACATAATGTTTATTTTGTATGCATATACCTAGATAGGTACATACAAAATGTGTTCTTGTTTTTGAAGGTAAAAAACAAACATTTTGTAAATACGCATATTATGTAACATTGTCTTTATTTGTCTCAAAAAAAAAAATGAAATAGAAATTTGTTTAAATTCACTTGCAAATTGAATTTGAAGCCCTCATGTCTATTTCAAGACGGAATTTACCTATAAACTACACTACTCTACACTATGTATATTGGTCATTTAGGTCAAAAAAACTTGTCAAAAATCACATTTTTTAGACGTTCTAAGACCTATAACCTATTATATCTAAACCAAATATAAATTTTTGTTTCAAAAAATAAATCAAATTTTTTCTAGTGAACCTTAACCGGAATTTTAGCTCCGGTTTTGTTTAAAACGGTTAAAATTATTTCTAAAAAAAATTCAGTTGAATTACATAGTCAAAATAGTCAAAATGTCAAAAAATAGACAAAAATAGACCTCTCTAATAAAAGTTCGTCAAATTTTAAAAATTCTCAAACTTTCTAAATTACTAAAAAATAGGCTTTAATACTTTTTTGCTCGACGAGATGTCTTGATTTTGTATTAGAATAGACCTAGGATACCTACTATACTAGTATGTTACTTATCGGGTACTAAAATAGATAGTTTTTGTACATTTTAAGAGATATTTGAGTATTAGTATGGATCAGATGGTTCAATCGGTTATATCTGTACTATAAATGTAATCTCTAGTCCAACTACTGGCTATTAGTATTAGATAGTACATTTTATAGTATTTTTAGGTGTGTGTTATGTATCTGTTAAAAAAGAGAGACGAAAAAAAACTGGAAATTCTATTTCTGACTACTCGTATATTGAATTTGAGGGTAACCAAGTGAGGTGGAGATTAGATAAAAGATAAGTAAGGTTACGTGTGTATGTGACTGGGATATTGATTTGATTGTATTTTCTTCACAAGATCTGCTTCTTATAATCGAAGAGTATACTAGTACAGATAGTACCTATACTATCTTAAGATTTTTAAATTTTTTCAAAAGAATGTAAAGTTTTTGAGAAAAAAAACATCTTGTACAGAAATCTAGTGGTATTACAGATTAATATGCAAATTATCCGATTCGGATTCAAGACAGATATCAGTATGTACTATAAATAGGTACATAAAATATCAATATAAATTTGTGGTAGATCAGTAAAATATGCATCTTGCATTATTTTCTAGTTCCAGAAAATTTCACAATCTTAGGCCAACTGGAACAGTTGGAAATTTTGAAAAATTTTGAATTTAAATTCATTTTACATGTTTATCAAAGAATTTCAATTTTTAGAAATATTTCGAGTATTTTTAAAATTTATACCGGATTCGATCCGGATAGAATCCGATCCGTTGACCCCACTAGACTCTAAATCTTGATTATTTAAGAAAGATAAGGTAAAAGGCATTCAAAGAATGATCATTCATTTTTCCAAATTCTGCCATATAAATATATTGACTATAATATAGTCTATAAGATCATTAACGAGACAATTCCACACTTTTCTATGGATAGTTCAGTTGATCTGATAAAAAACCATTTTATTTTTATCAACATATGAGAAATGGAGTTGATGATGATCATGATATCTCGAATTACGTATGAATGATGCTCATTTTTTTCTTATTTTTTTTTTGCTTTCTCTACCAATTTAATGGATATAAAATGAGTCGAAATTCCCATCATATTGACCTCGATTACCATCATCAAGAGTCCATTCCATTTCTTACCCTCTTATTTATTCTCTAGCAACTTGGCATGTGGTACTATTAGTAATATGAGAAAAAGCATTCTCTTTTTTTTATGAGAAATAGAATATCTTGTTGTTTCCTACAAGTACCAGAACAAAATATAGAAAATTATGAGCCTTTTTTTTCAATTAACTTTCTCCAACTCAAGTATTGAGAATTAAAAAAGAAACCATGAAAAAGCTCGCAAAAAATTCCAAGTCTCTGAAAGTTCAATCTAAATCTATCTTTAACGTACAATTCAGACTGGTCCAAAATAAATACCGAATCGTTCAAATTCTATAGAATTAAGAATTAATTGGGCTCTATTTCACCCTTTTCTTGATATTTTACAGCTTTTTTATATAGAAAAAAAACGATCTAGAATTTACAAAATATCAGGATTAGATAATATTTCAGGTTCTTATGTCATTTTTCTATGTCAAAAGCTGCAAAATATTTAAAATAAGTGTGAAATATAATTCAAAATTATATTTTGAGACAATTCTAGTCGATATTATTTAGTGCCAGACGGTATTGGACCATTCGGTAACCTTTAAATATTAATTAAATCTTGTCAATTTTTGCAAGAATCTTCAAAATATAGAAATCTTTGCTAAATTTCGAATTACACACAGAAACAATGGGCACTATAGACCCTTTTCTATATGAATAAAATGCAAGCTAATAATTTGTTGTTTTCCAAAATAGGACCTTGAAACTGAACAAGAACAAGACTTTAGGCATTTAATTACACGGCATTTTTTTCTCTCAAACTTTTGATTTATTTGGAAGTAAATTAAATTTTTTAAGACTTTTCCAGCACAATAGCAGCATTCTGTAAGGTATAGAAGTATAGTAAAATACGTACATATCACATTATACTCTTGTTTTTGTAAATAGAAATTAGATTAAAATATTTAATTGTACGAGTATAGTGGTATACGAGTATCTGTAGTCTTGTAGTCTGTACTAGTCCTTTAGGGTAGAGCAGGGAAGGTTAGTTAGAAACTACTACTTACTGTTATTTTAATTAAAAAAAAGTAAAAGAGAGTATTTCTACTACTGACTCTGTGCAATTGCACGACAATCAAAGTACCAAAAAATTCGGAGCTTTTCCTCGGATATATCAGGTGGACCTTGTAAAAAAAATTACATAAAAAAATATTTTAAATACATTAATTAGGATCAAAGGAAATATACCCCTCAAACTAGGGAAATTCACATATAAACTTTCTCCTATAAATTTCCGTTTTTAGCCCTATAAATTAAGGAAACTCACCTATAAATATAGGTGAGTCTCCTACCTTATGATGAAAAAACGGAAATTTATAGGAGAAAGTTTATAGGTGGATTTCCCTAGTTTGAGGGGTATATTCCATTTAATTCCATTAATTAAGCATTAATTAAGGTAGTAAATATGTACATAATTTAGCTTAATAAACAAGATAGTCTATAATATTTAAGATCATTTTCAAAATCGTAATTTGAAAACATTTTATACTTGAATTTCAGCTCTGAAAAACTCTCAATAGCCAGGATTATCTTATTATAGTCATATGCGATTGGATTAGCTTGGAAAATTGAGTCAAAAATCAAAATCTTTTCGTTTAATTCAGGGCAGAAAATCTCGATATTGACTCGATTTTCTCAATTTCTAAGAACACAATACAAATTACTATATAATAGATACATATAATTGTGTCTATTGAAGGATTTTTCAGAGCTGTATTTTATGAATATACTTAAACTTAAGGTAGTTGGTTCAAATATTTCCTAAAATATTTATTTTACATGATTATCCGCTTTTTCTAATGAGGTTTTTAAGAGCCTGTGAGATTTTCCAAACTTGATAACTTGATTAATTTACGTTGAATACTTTACAATTTTAAGGAAATTTCAATCTATTTTTAAGTTCTTTCAGCAGAGTATTTTTAAAATCCAATTAATACCTATCCTATCTAGTCTAGTTAGGTATTGAGTATTGAGGTTTATTTTAATAAACCATATTTAATTACACAAAATTAATAATCGAGAAAACTCTTCAGAGCTTCTATTTCGAACTGCAGATTTATTTTAATCAAATTTTGTTCATGGGAAATCTCACTTGTACTATCTCCATTGAAAATCAACCAAATTGGCTTCATTTATTTTAAATTGCATTTAACTAGTACTAGTAGGGTACTTACTAATGTTTCCCTACAGCAGTATATGTAGTAAGTTTTATTTTCATGTTTAAAAGTATCTTTACATTCAAAATACCAAAATTTAATAAATTTATTTGTATAGGGATCCAGACATCCTTATTAGTCCTATTTCCTGTCCTATTTACATTACGAGTATTCTAGATATTAGAACTACAAGTATAGAACTATAATTTACAATTTATATGCTTTTAAATTTAATTTAATTTGTCTTATAAAGGTAACCATTTCCTTGTTTTGCTCCTGTCATTTTTATGCAGGGAATTTATCATTCCGAAAATGTAAATATTACTAAAGTATCCTACTATAGTATTCTTGGTACAATAAGAATAAGAATAAAAGTGTAGGGTACTTAAATGACTATAAAAAGTTAAATTTTTCTACTTTCTAATCTCAAAGGTACTTTGGTATTTTACCTTAAAAAATGAATTTTAAATTACATTACATTAGGGTAAAAATCCTACCAACCATTGTGTAAGCTCACTCTCACTATCTGAATATCTATAAAAAAAAATCAAAATTTCTCAAGAAATGTTTTTTTGAACTTGTCAAGATTTTCTAAAATTCGATTTTTTGTCAAAATAGATAGGTAAATTTCAATGGCCTTTATATAGTAAAAAGACTGCTTATTTATGCAAATATTTTGAGGTCTATAAGACCTTGATTTTAAGGTACTACGAGGGTATACTTTTCTTTGAATTCGATGTATGAAGGTAGCTTATCTAATTTAATTTCCATATTTAAACTTGAAAGTAAAATTTTGTTATATTTTTCTAGTTTTGTATGATACTACTCGTATATACTAGCTTTAGTAGATAATCTCTCTTATAAATTATCTCTGAAAAATGTTTATTTTAGTCGAGCCAGCAGTATTTGAGTTTGAGATGGCAAGTTTTTTACCTATAAAAGTAGCTAAAATGCACTTCTCGGTAAAGAATTTGAATATGAAAGATCTTTTTAAGAATTAGCTCATATAATACGGAGTATGTACTACTACTTATACTCTATGTGTACTTAAGTAGGTAAATTTATTTTAAAAATTTCTACTCTCTACTTACTTTATGTAAATAGAAAAAAGAGATTCAATTAAACTCTAAATAATCTCTAGTACCTTTACTAGTACTAGTACTTGCAGTAGTACCTATAGGCAGAATAGGTACTTTACATTTACATTTACATTAGCATTTTGCACAAATTTTTTTTTTGAGAAACTCGAGTTCAAACTCATAGTCAGACTTATTGGATAAAGTTAATTTATGTAGAGTGCCTTTTCTTTGATAATTTTTTTTTCATATTACTTGTGCATTAATAATCCCCTCTTTAAAATACATTAATTTATGCTTTGTTCGCTTTTTTTTACCTATCTACTTGTATCTATTTTACCTATCTAAATGCACAAAAAGTTCAATTTCCAGCATAATTTAAAATTATCAAATGACAATTTGGCCCTTATTCAAATAATTCAGAAACTACAGATAAATCCAAAACTTATCACTACTCTTATCCTTATTTTGAGAATTTTTTTATTTCTAATTTCTTGGCACTTTAATATGGTCAAAATAACCAGAACCTTCTACTCAAACAGGTCTTCTAAGAGCATTTAAGGCTATTAGAAGTTTATTTTTTAGAGATTTCTAGTACAATTTTAAGGATTTTTGTCAATTTTTAAGCTTTGTATTACTTTAAAGACTCATCAGATCTGAAATTTTCAAGATTTGATTAGCCACAATATCTAGTAGTAAGATCAAAAATGTTCATTTTTAAAAACTTTTAGCCCTTAAATGCAGCATTTTTTAAGTAGGGTACTTATACCATAAGAACATGGTCTTAAATTTTTCTTCAAGTAGAGCAGTAGGTATAGTAGTATTTAAGTAAATACCTAGCTTTGGTTAATGTGATCACATTTTGGCCAGTAGGTATTATTTTTTCCCCCTAAATAAAAACATTTCTTTTACATTTTCGACCAAAAAAGCCAACTTTTGGTAATTCTGGTCCTCTGTATAAATACATAAGTACCTAGTATGTATTTAATACAGTCTACAGTACACCCATTATTTGATCATGGAGTATTTTAGTTAATAGAAAAAGTATATTACTTGGATAAGTATTTCTCTTTCATCGAGTCTTTTTATTCGATTGAATTTCCCCCAAGTCTGTCTGAATCTTAACTTACTTACCATATAATACCTACTATGTACTATGTATACCTTAGTACTTGTGTGTCCATTTCTATTACTATTTTCTATTTCTACTATGTATGTCATTGCTCTTTAATCTTGTAGCTCGTAACTTTTTTTCTTTTCTATTCAATTCTTGTGGACATTATTTCTTTCTAGCTGAAACTTTCTACTAAAATAAAGTGAAAGCAAAATATAGGTAGTTATAAACCGAGAAATCAAAAGCTCTCAAGGTTTGTCCGTCCAAGTCCAATTTCAATAATTTTACTAAACTTCGAGATTTCAAGACCTTCAAAAGTATCAATTCAAGATAGATATTTTGAAGTTTTTACCAATTTTTTTTACATATCAGGTTCTCTGTATGTAGAATTATATCTTATTTCTAAAAGTACTACAGATTGTCATTCTACTGGACCTTATCTACGAGTAGGTAGTGATTTAGAAAATTTGACTAAATCGGTCAATAATTTGTTAGCAACTTTTCATATCACGACTCACGAGCTAATTTATATATACCTACACCTAATAAACTAGTCCTTTTGGTCAATAAAATACTTTGATTCATTCTAATCTAATCTAATCTAATGCACTGTACTTTCTCTGGAATGTAATGTACTATAATATATACCTACTGATATCTACCTATTTAAATCAACCTTTTTCAATATTACTCATATCTATATACTATAACCTATTTTAAATTAAATTAAACCTAGATTTACCTAATTACCTAACTTTATTTTATATCTAAACAGTAGGATACATAATTACTACAATTAATCTACCTGCCTAAAAGATTATATTTCAAGATGTAAAAAATACCTGATTCTGAGACCCAAAATTGTAAATTACATATTTGCCTATACTCTTATCTTAAACTCTTTGAGTTAAATTGAGTACGTATGGGATTCTAAAATAAAGTAGAAAAGAGCTCATTAAAATTGTGTAAAATATGACAGACAAAATACATTAGCTATACGGATTCTTATAAATTATTTATACCTTTTAAAAGGATAAGTTAAAACTAATTAAGAAATTGTAATAGATTACTTACATATAAGTTATTCCTGAAAATTCCTTAAAATAAGATAAAATTATAAAATGTTTATAATTACACTTTTACCTATCACCTATACACCTATACATCTAAAACTTTGTATACTTTTTAGGTAAGTCTACTTTTAGATACATTTTAAACTTTTACTGAAAGGTACTATTCTGGTACTATTCTGGTACTACTGGTGTATTATTCATGTTTATGAGAATTATCTAAATATTCTCTATTTTATATGTAAGTAAATACATAATTTATGTCCTAAGGCTTTCTTTACTTTTCCACAGCCTATCTCTACTCATAGTAGAATATGAAATAATGCCCTTGAGAGAAAGTATATTTAAATTTTGGGTAAAACCTTACCCTACTCTATTATATCTGAACTATGTACTATATGATATTATTTTATGTTTTATTAAGTTTTAAAATGAAATACTATCCTTCTACATATCTAGGATCTGTAATACCTCTTTAATAGATATATGTGCAGGTAGTTGATAAAATAATAATAATAATAATCCTTACATGTACCTCAACATAATGTATTTCAAATTTCATATAAAAGAGAAATATTATTAAAATTTATGGATGATTACATTTCTTCTCAAAGGAATGGAAACTGAATCTAAATATCGTTTTAATATAGGCACTCATACTCATCGTCTACTTATTCGAAATATTCATTTCAGAAATATATAAAAGTACCTATAGTTGTGTAAATAATCTCTAAAACTAAAAACTAGGGTATTAAGTATAGGTACTAGGTATTATGAATATGTATCACAAATTTGAAATGAAATACTCTTAATAAGCTTAAAAAATATAACCTATTTTACCCAACTTATAATACACTAACTACTACAATAGAAAACAGGGTTGATCTAACTATGTAAATATCTTCAAATTGTTATTCAACCAAAAACTTAATACAGAATATAAGCTTTGAAAGTATTGAGCTGATATTGCAATTTATAATCTCTACAAGTAGATTTATTGTAAAAATATCAAAAAAATGTACATAAGGTAGGTATGTACATATTAAATTATATTATGTAACATAGGTACTTAGAATTAGGTAGATGTATTTAAAGATCGATATAAAAAATAGGTTCCCTTTAAAAATAAAATAATATATTTTTCCTTTGTACAATTATACAAATACAAATAAGTCAAATTCTTATGTACAATTAGACTTTATATACATACATGATGTTGTAAATAAGAATATAAAAAAGGTAAACTGTGGTAAAAAAAAAAGAAATTTCAAATTGTTGATCTGTTAACTAGTAATATAATAATCTTAATCAAGTAATTTGTGTAATTTACATTATATCCGGTTAAGTTTAAGATTATCCTAATAAATGTATAAACAAATATAAAGATAGTTTAAACATACATAAATGTAAGTAAACTTTAAAAAATGGAACTTGTTGTTGAGGATGAAATTAAAAACTTGTTATCAATTACCTACCTCTACCTCCTAAAGAAAGTAGAATTCTTCAGTCAGTAGGTATTAATGGATATAAATGAGACTGTTAATTTAACTAATATTTGTCAAAGTTCATGTAATTAAATTAAAAAATAAAACCAGAAGAACCTAAGTATAAGTTAACTATTCAGTTCAAAATACTAAAAATCGTGTAAGAGGAAGTAAGTACCTAAAATGTTTACTTGGGCTAAGTTGTTGTAGATCAACTATAATTAAAACAATTATAAGTTATTAGGTAGGTAATATTTAGAATAATTTTAATTTTTAGCATACCCATTTGATGTACTACCTATTACTTGAATTGAAATTGAAAATAAATGATTTTAAAATATCGGAAAATGCTCTTTTATATCAATTCTCCACATGATGTTATTGTTATTTTTTCAGATGGCTTGCCACTTTTTGAACCAAATTTCTAAAAAAAAAATATTAAAAAAACAATGATCAGTAATCAGAATCAGATGTATAAAAAGAGATAAAAGATTAAAAAAAATAGCAAAAAATGATACTTTTATTTCCCTAAGGGTATTAGAGACTAGTCTAGGTCAATATTATTAATAATTTAATAAGCAGTCAGACCAGACCAGACCCAGACGATATTACGTTAAGTAAGTACCTAATATACCATAGGCATAGGTAAAGATAAGTACATAATAAAGTACAGGTATCAGGTAGGTATAAATGCAATGGCAATGACCAATCGTCAAAATTTAATTATATCCGAAATTAAAACGTAGATCTAGATCGTCTTAACTCATTTATTTCAGAAAAGAAAAATACTGAACTATCTAGGTACTAGTACTAAATGAAAAAGTAATACCCTAATCAAATGTAAGATTACTAAGGATAAGATCAAATGTAAGGATCAAGGGTAAGGTAAAATAAAGATTATGCTCAATTATTGATACTCATCAAATATTAAATAATCACTTTTCTCAAATAGCATGTACAGATACTAATATTTAAACTGATGATCAGCAAATTATACCTACTTTAATAAAATATTGGTAAGAAAAGAACAGTTTAAGAAGTAGCTTAGATAAAGTAATCCTTTCTACTTAAAAATAGTAAAATGAAAAATTGATCAACTTTTTTGAGAAAAATAGGATTTATATTACTTCCACTACCAGACCATGATATTATTTTTATGCCCTTATAAACTTAACTAAATAAACTTTTCTTTCTTGATACAAAAAAAAAATCAATACGAGTACGAGTAGCATAGCATAGCTTTTAAAAGTTTGAAAGTTTACAAATACCTACCTCTATTTTTTTAAGAATGTCCAGACCAGATATAATTAGTCCGAATACTACGTGTTTTCCATCTAACCTGTATATAAAAATTATTGTTACATATCATCTTGTTCAAAGTAAGGTAAACATTTTAAGTTATATTAGAACTTTACCAATTTGTAGGCTGAAACGAAATAAAGAATTGGGAACCTAAAAATGAAAAATTTCATATTAGAAATTTTTGGGCTAATAGTAAGGTAAACTTATTTATACCATTCGAATTAGGCCCAGAATTGGCCATGGATAAGGTTCCTATATTAAAAAATACATTTATTATTAGATTTAGGTAATTTAGATATAGATTTAATTTTAATTGCACCATTTACCTGGAGCTGAATGTCTTAAAGTAAAATTTTCATCATCAAACTAAAAAAATAGCATTTTAGAATTTCTAATCATATTTCATTGGTATTTATTATTTATGAAGAATTACCTTTCTTCCGTAAATCGATTTACCTCCTGTTCCATCGTGCTTTGTGAAATCTCCACCTTGAGCCATCTAAACAAGACAAAAAAGTTATTTTTCTTTTCTAACTAATCTTAAGTACAATACAATTTAAATTTTAGAATTAAAGTGCTTACAAATCCTGGTATAATCCTATGAAATATTGAATCTTGAAAGCCAAATCCATTTTCATGTGTACATAACATTCTGAAATTTTCTACAGTTATAGGGCATATATCAGCTCTCAATACAAATGACATTCTTCCAATAGTGGTTTTTCCTATTTTTATATCTAAATAAACTTGTGGATTTTTGGCTACAATTTTCTTCTCAGGTCCCAAATTCATTTCCTAGAAAAGTAAATTAGTTAATTGAACAAATAACAAAAAAAAAAAATAAATGAATAGGTAAATCAAAATTAAGTACAATTGTACCTTTGCTGTGACTTGATCATCACCTTCGTTTTTAGGGTCTACATTTTCTTCGCCATCACGAACTTCATTGCCTTCGCCTTTATTATCCAAAGTTGCTCCAGCATTTCTAGACAACCAATTATCATCTGAAATAGAAAAGCTTTTATAGTATCTCAGAAAATATGAATCAGTATTATCAGTAAAAATAAAAACTTACCTTGCCATACAGCTTTAGTTGCAAAATCCTTTAATTTCATTGGTTTGGCTAAATTTACTCTTACAGCTATTAAACATCATAAATTAGTTCACTAATGAACAATTAAAAATATGTATCCACTTACTTCTACCAAAAAGTTCTGAATCATTTAAATTGTCAATCGCTGAAGCTGCATCCTCGTTATTCTCAAACTCCACAAACGCAAATCCTCTATGCTTTTGACTTTCATAATCCTAAAAGTAAAAAGCAAAATAGTTAAGTCAACTTAAACAGTGTATAATGTTAAGTTTAATAAGGGTCAGATTTCAGACCATGAACTTACGAGAGGCATTTGAACATCAGTAATATCGCCAAATGGTATACAACAAGCCTTTACAACTAGAATATAAATAAACCATAAAACAAAAGGTTAATAAAATACATAAAAATGTGTGTCCAGTGGAACCCCGCTATACTGAATCCTAATTCTTATGGCTGACTGGTCTTAAGCTTGAAGTTGAACCATTGAACCATGACCATTGACCATGGTCAATCAAAATAAGATTTTTGATTCTATTGTCTATTTCTATTATGGGCACTAATTATGGGTAGAAGAAAGATGGTTCTTTAACATGAAATATATTTACTATTTACTACTAAAGAGCAGTGCAGCGAGACGTAAGAAAGAGTTCATTATAGAGGGTAGGAAAAGTTAAATACCTTCAATATCGACTTCTTCAGCTAATCCTCCTAAAATAAAAGAAAAGAAAACAATTAAAACCGGAACCGGTCTTCTACAGAATAGTCTAACTCTGATGATAATAATGAAATAGAAATAACATCTAGATATTTAATTCAAAAAATGTCAATTACCCATATAAACGGTCCGTTTTAAAGCCGCTGTGGTCGTCATTATTCCACAATTACTTAATTACAATTTAAAAGTAATTATATTAAGAAAACAATTACTAATTATTTATAATCCTTTCCAAAATCCAAAAAAAAATTACCAAAAAAAATAAATAAACTCGAGTTTGAGTTTTGTTGTTTTTGATTTTTGGGAATATTTTGACATCTCATCTTATAGTGTTCAGTTGAGGGTAAGCAAAAATATTTTAAAATTCATTCGATGACTTTACAAAATCCAGCAAAAGCAAAATAGCAAATCAAATCGATCAGTAATTTTATTTTTTAATTGTTTTTTAATTTTAATTATAATTTTTGCAAAAGTTAGTTAAACCTAAATAAACCCTAAAGGTCATATTTAGGTCATTGTCAATTGTCTTGTCATTGTTGCAGAATAAGGTAAGTCGTATATTAATTTATTATTTAATTTTTATAAAAAAGTAAAGTATAATATAATATTATAAGGAAACCAGTAGTACCCTGGGATTTCTATTTATAAATGGTCATAAAATGACAATGTCACTGTCACCACTGAAATTGGACACCCGGCGTGTGACCGGAAAAATCATTGAATGACCTGGTTGATATATTATTGTTAATAACAATTTGTTATTACCTTAATTTAGGTGTAATATCAATATTAATATCCATTTAAAATATTTTAAAATTAAAATTCATATTTTGCCAACTTTTTCTCTATTCCTTTTACATAGGATACTGTCACTTTTTATATCATATCACTGAATTGACTTGTGTTCATTCTAATTTTTTTTAAAGGTCGGTCGGTCAAATTGACATCAAATATGACTGGACATTGTGACGGCTGTTGTGGAGGTGATCATATACATACATCTGGTAAGTTTTGAAGGAAATATTAAAATTATTGCTTTTTACTTTTATTTAAACTTTATACATACCTACCTAATTTATGCAGCTGTTCTGTATGTTCAGTCATCTTTCTGAATAACCAGATTTTGGCCTTGATACATTTTTAAAAATTCATGCGAAAATTTGGTTTTTCGGAGCTGAATTATGTGCTCATACTCGCATAATAATTTACAGTATCTTAGTGTTAGTACTTATCATTATCATATCATAATATCATATTTATAAAAATATTTACTTAATTTACTTTAGATGGACCGGAAATGGGAATTGAATATAGCTTATACACTAAAATTGACAAGGAGAACCTGGTATGTTTAAATGAAAAATTGGATGGATCTGGTAAATCGATTTTTAAGCCTTGGGAGGAACGGCTTAATATGGAGAATGTAAGTTCTAATTATCAATATAAAGGTAATCAATTAATAATTATGAAAATCTAAAAATTCTATTCTTTATTTCTTACTATCCATTAGACTGTCGAAAGTGATGTTGATGAAGAACTCTTGTTTAATATCCCGTAAGTTGTGCCGGTTGTTGTGCTTAAAATTGCTAATTTACAGTAGGATAAAAATCGAAACATAATTTTTGTTTTCTAGGTTTACTGGAAACGTGAAATTAAAGGGGATTATATTGGTAGCACCAGACTCCGAGCATCATCCACAGAGAATGCGACTGTATAAAAACCAGCCAAATATGACCTTTGATGATACGAGATGTGAAGCAGTTCAAGAATTTGAATTATACAGAGATCCGACAGGCTTGATAGAATATCCTACGAAGTAAGTTAAGCTCTATTTATTCTTTTTATTAAACGATTTATAACTTATTGATATTCAAGTATATTAACTCTATTTTAATTTTTTAGAGTCGTGAGCTTCTCCTCAATTAATCATCTGACAATACATTTCCCAACTAATTTTGGTGATGAATCTACTCATATTTGTTACATCGGATTAAGAGGTGAATGGACTCCAGTAAATCGAGAAGAAATTGCCATTACAAATTATGAATTACGCCCAAATCTTTCCGACCACCCTAACCGAGTTTGGGACAATGTCACACATGAAATTCAATAATTCCAATTACATAGTCAGTTAAAATTTAAATCAATCAGTTCGAACTTCGAATCAAAGCTCACATTATTTGTCCATTAAATTGTAAAACTATCCCCTTTTTATTAATATAGGTAGGTACTTGATTTGATATTTGATTGATAATATTAGAAAACAATACTTGTGTGACTTAAAATTAAAACCTCATAATAAATAATGCATCCATTTTTGTATTTTTGAAAAACTATAAAAATCATTCATGATAATAAATATATTAACAACTTAACTTAAAATTAATCTTTGGAAAAATGACACACCTAGTGAAACACACCTAGTGAAACAAGATCCTCTTTAACTGTTATAGCTTTAGTCTTTTAACGTCCTCGGATCGAAAGTCAGTCCTAAAAAGTATAAAAATGATCAGTGATAGTCTTATTAAGTAAGATAGGTAATTCTTACCTCAAGCTGAGAACTTGTCTGACATCAGAAGGACTCAATCTCCAACTTTTCCCCCAATAATCAGATACTTCTGACACTTTTTCTAGTGTTAATAATATTGTCATCTGTGATAACCTGGTGAATTTGTCTCGAACAGACCATTGAGTTGAATTAGTCAAGTATCCTACCAAATTTCGAAGCTCTTTGTCAAATTGAAGTCCGCCGATCTAATAAGAAAAAAGCGCATATCATTAAAAATTTTAAAATATTTAATACCTATCAATATCAATAGTGAATTGCATACTCGATTAAACTTTGACTTTAATAAGACTTTCTCCATCTGAATTGAAATTTCGTTTGTGACCTGACCAACAAAAGATTCGTATGTTGTAGGACAAAGACATGTTTTAAAACTTTTGAAAAATCCATCAAGGTCTGATATCAGAGTTTGCATAGGAGTCGATTCATCGGTAAATTCTTCCTCAGAAAGCTCGTAAGTTGGTCTCTATAAAAAAATAGTAAAGTAAAGATTAAGCTGAAATACTAAGCGTAAGTTTGTATAAAATAAATAGA
This sequence comes from Nanhermannia cf. coronata Gr-Ori-00579, assembly GCA_034699045.1. NCBI lineage: Eukaryota > Metazoa > Arthropoda > Arachnida > Sarcoptiformes > Nanhermanniidae > Nanhermannia > Nanhermannia cf. coronata Gr-Ori-00579. The sequence continues at coordinate 21,290 of JAQIXA010000073.1, read as the reverse complement.
ATTGATATCTTACACTATTAAAAAAGGTATCTAGCCAAACTTTTGCTCTAGGCTTAACTGCACTTGACCGAAGTTGATTAAAACCAAACTCGGATACAGATTTCAATCTTATATTAACAGAAGATAATCCTGAAAGACAACTACCAATCTTCTCTTTTTCATAAGGTGTAAGATTCGTTCCAAAGGAATCATTAATTGAAGCCTCAAGAGAGCTTTTTAAAGCAGCAACATACTCCATTGAAACATCTGTATTATTTAAATAGGCTAAAAATTGAGTTCTACTCTTCTCAATATCTGAACTCTGGATTTTCCCATGTTGGAATGATGATTGTAGAACATTATAGGCTTGAGCAAGGTCCAGATAACCGCCACTTGGAAAACCTAATCACGTAACACGTTTGAGTTTAATATAAACGATTATACTATTACTATACTACATTTTCGGATAAATTGTATTTTATATGAGTATACATGAAACTCTTACCTTGGCGAAGTTGTGTTAATAATAAATCAGAAAAGTCAGACTCTAAAATTCCACATGCATTATTGATAACAGCACAAACACCATCGACACTTTGGCTTGATAAACTTCGCTTTATACATTTCTTGACAATGAAAAAGACATCGTCTGTCATACTTGATAAAACATAGGAATCTTCTCCAGATGATTCAATCAATGAATTCATTTCGAAGGCCTAGTAAAATATAATACTTGTTTACAATTTTTGTAAAAATTCTTAAAATTAGCTCACTTACTTTTTGAACACTTTGGGCCATAAAATATTGCTCTAAATATAAAAAAAATAATAGTAAAATTCTACTGCAAAATTATCTTCAAAATTCTTATAAAAATATATAAAATTCTTATTCTTTGACGCTTTTTCTTATTACCTAATAAAATATATTGTCCAAGTAAGATTTGCATTATCCGAAAAGTTTGATGATTTTTTAACAAATGATCAAGTGATGTAATTTTAGTTTTTCTTTCAACCTCATCAGTAATAGAAATATCGATATCACTTATAATTCGACGACGAATAAATCTGGAATAAAGTTCTGTTCTAGCATTAAGGAGTGTTAATTCACCAAGAACTCGATCCAATTCCTTAGGATCGATTTTAACTTCAGATTTTTGATTCATATATGTTGAAACTATATTAACTTTTCTATTAAAATCTCGTGTCTTTTTAAATTCATCGGTGATTAAAATTGCTTGTGTATCACATTCTTTCTGTAGGAATTCAATAACATTTAACATTCTACCCGGTCCATAATAAGTTTCAATTAGAGGTTGATGTATTTCAATTATTCTGGCAATTCCTTCAAATAATAATGTTAAAGTATCGGCATAAATGACACTCGCCCTTTTATCGCTCTCTTTCGTTATTATTGCTCCATTTATATTCTTTTTTGAACTTTCTTTTAGCTAAAGAAAATTAAAATTATATTAATTGATAATAATTTTGTGATTATAACAAGTAAATAAATGATAACTTACTTTGGACGCAAGGTAATTTGTAAACTTTTCAATTCCCTCAACATGCATATTAAGTAATGGAAATATTTTAAAAAATCTTTCAACACTTGCTAAATCTTCATCTTTAACAGCTTCATCGAATTTAGCTCTAACAACACCCTTTAATTTATTCTCTGCTTCATGCAATTTATGAAATGAAAGATCCATGTTTTTTCCTTCTGATATATCACGGGCAGTGTGTTTTAAAAGAGCTTCATCCATAATTAGAAAACGATGAATATGTGCAGCAGCTTTTTCGAAATCCTCATTTTGCATTGCTAAAAAAGTTAAGAATTCATTTAATTTTTGTATACATAATTTAATTTTTTTAAATAATTATTTAGCTTATTTAGCTAATTATTTATTATAAGCTACCAGTTGCAACTCCTTCACTGCATTGTTGAAGGTCTAATAAATCATTTACTCTTTGTTGACATTCTGCCACTCGATTCTAATATAAAACATCGTTATTCAATAAATTAAAAGGGTATTGTTGCTCAATATTGAAGAATTAAAATGGACATAATTTATAACTACCTTAGCTTTATCTAATTGTTTAACTTTAGCACTAACATCCTCTGCAAGAACAGCTGTATTTTTTATAACTTCTGCAAAATGATCTGAAAAAAATCAAATCCATTAGTCATTAGGGTACTCGAAATTGAACTTTTAAATAACTCTTATCTAAATTCCAAATGCAAAATGAATAAAAGGTAATTCAGTTTTGAAAAATCAGACATTAAACATCATGCAAATTTATGGGTGGAATCTGATTTTAAGAGCTGAAATAACTGAAAATAAGGATAATTTATAATACACCTAATCTTCTAATATAATGGCATAAAAATTAATTGGGAAAAACATACTACCTGATTCTGATTCCACAATTTTGAGAACACCAAGTTTCTTTCCTATTGAATTTAATTGGCTTTCAATATCACCCTTCCTTGACATCAACTCGACGACTTTTAGTTTACTCACTTTCTAAATACATAAAATATGAATATTAATATTAGTGATTCATTTAGTTATTTAAATGTCATTAATAAAAGATACATAATATGAAAAAGATTTGTGTTCATTTAAATTCAGTTCTGAAAAACTCAATAGTAGCCTCAATGCACGTAAAATTGAGACCATAGTTTAGGTTTTTCAAAGCTGAATTAAATGATATAAAATGAAAAGTTGGAAAGACCATAAAAATCTGTCAATTCAATTTACATCTCTTTCAGAAATGATGACCTCTAATTTGTCAATATCAGCAATACATGTGAGTTTGGACAGGTCCAAGAGGTTCTCCAGCTCCACATGGTCAATCTGGTCACCTTGGTCCATTTATGACAACTAATTATTATAATTAAAAATTAAGATTTCGAGAATGACAGAGCGAGTGAGTGAAAGTCGAGTCGAGTGAAAGTTCCAGCCGGCTAATTTTGTACTCACTAAATTGAGGCTCATGTTTGGATTTGTTTTGAATTTCGATTCGAGTAAAAAGTAAAATACTAAAAATTATAAAAATTTCTTTCGGCTTTTCCGTTCCCGTTCCGACTTTTTATTTTAATTTTTAATTTTAAATAAGATTTATAGGTGTTTAATTGCAATTAATTTAACTATTTCTTCAGTTATGCTTACGAATCTACTCAAATCTCTGAGTTGTCGGGTTTTTTCCTCAAATGTAACTCGTCAATTGACCAATTCGGTAAAATCATTTTTTACAAATTTATAATTTACAAAAAGCTAATTTTCTAGTTAAATATCATAGCTTCTTATAAAGTTAGTAAAATAGTAAGTTAGTCAATTTGGTTGACAAATCAGCTATGATAAACCAAATTACGGTCTCAATTTCACATTTATTTTTCTTGTCTTGTCGAGGTTTAAATTTGATTTTTACAACTAATTAGTTTTTTAGGATTTAGAATTTATGAAGTCGAAGAACTAGACTCTTAAAAATTAAAATATTCGAAATTCAACTGTTTTGTACTTGACTTTGTTCGCAGTTACTTCTTCAGTTCAGTATTACTCTTCTAGTATTACTTGAACAGACTTTGACTTCACTCTTGAGTTTGAAGTTTGAGGTCAAAATTTGTCAGAAGTGAACCGATTACTGAATTTGCAAAATCAGTTGTCTTTTGTAGTAGATTTTTTATAAACTTAAAATTCACAGGTCACAGGTGCTGTAATTATGTCTTTAATTGGAAATTTTCTTTTTGTTATTTTAGGGTCTTCGATGTCTGTCTACAAATCCAAATAATGGGCAATTATTACCATCAAGACCATTATCATCACTACTGTCACCACCTTCAAACTCGTTATTTTTAAAAAATTTAGAAAATGTTTGCCAATATTTAATTCCCATCCGGGGTATGAAAGTGAAGGCACGAATTCGAAGGCGTTGTAAAGGCTGTATTATGACTTGTAAGTTAAAAAGAAGTGTAAATCGATATCTAACTAATTGAACCATGCATACGATTATCATTATCATAAATAATGTATTTTGTTATTTTAGGGAAGGAAGGACTACTCTATAATTATTGCAAACTCTATCCAAGACATAATCAAAGACAAAAACCAAAATATTTTGAAAATGAAAGAATAATTACGGGTACAAGTCGTACGCCTAAAAGACCCTTTTGATTGACCAATATTTATTTTATATTTATTTAGATCACAATCACACACACTAAATACATAATATTTATTTCAAGTTTTGGTCAAAGATAACATAATAAGTATCTTATATTATACAGTCATTAGTCTTTATATCTCTTAATTTTTGGTACCATTTAATCTTACAATTAGCTTTGAAAAAGTTAATAAAGATCTTCTATCTATAGTAAAGATAATGCTGGCAGTTCTATTTCCATTGTCATTTCTTTATCTTTAGGATCATCTTCAATTATTATTACTTCTTGGTCTTGTTCTTCTTGCTGGGTTGTATTTTCAACAATTGTGAACCCTCCAGTATCGATAACACTACTAACAGTACTATCATTCGTCTATTTAATAAGAAATCATAATTAAGTACTTGAAGAAATTATTATAGTTTTAAAATTTTCTACCTCATTATTGTAAGAATTTTCTTGAATACATTTGGCTCTTTCATTATTATCTGGTAAATTAATTTCCGATATTCGACCTTCTTCGTGATCCTTTGAATGATACTCGAATTGAGTTTTGTTTACAGTCACAAAAGAGCAAGATTGACAGACAAATACACCATCAAATTGGTTAGGATGAGCTGTTACAATATGTTTTTTAAAAGCTCCACTTTGAATGCACCTGAAATAATTGAAAGAAAATTTTTAAAAGAGCCTTTTTAAAAACCTTGAACATTCAAATCAAAGAAACATACGCATATGAACAATGTGGACAACTAAAAAATACAAAAAGAAAAAGTATTTAAATTAAATTAAGTTAGTTTTAATGTACAAACAAGAATTATATAACTTACGAATAAGGGCGTTGATCCGTATGCCTTAGTTTATGATTTCTTAATGAATTATGGTCACCAGTTCTAAAAATTTAAAAATGAATTGAATTTTAGTATATTATTAGGATTAGGATGACTTTTTCTTTATTTTATACGACTTACGCGAAATTACACTGGTTACAAATGTACGGTTTTTCTCCAGTATGCTGCCTCATGTGAAGCTATTTAATTAAAAAGGATTAAAATTTTGACAAATCAGCAATATACTTTCTTAAGTATACCTGCAACTCAGCTTTCCTCGCTGTAGTATGGTTACAAATATTACAAAAGTATGGTTTTAGTTTATTGTGTACAGCTGAAACGTGCTTTTTCTGTAAATAAAAAACATTGTAGTTTCAGTGTAATTCGGCGAAATAATTTAATGAAATAAAAAATATCATACCAAACATTTTGAATCTGATAAAATTCTTTTGCAAATTGGACTGGAGGAGGTAAAATTGAGATTAAGTTTTACTAACTAGCAAAAATTATTTTATGTAACTTATAGCTATATAGCATAAATAAATAAATACCATTCCTTAGGAGTATACCTACAATACAAACAAAGGCAGAATAGAAAAATTGCAACTATATACAAAATTTGAAGATGCTTATTACCATTTTGAATTCCCATTTTCCTATAATTGTAATCAAATGATATTTTTAATTGAGTAATCAAAGTTAGAAGAGTATTTTACTTACCCAAGGCGGTGGTAATTTCCCAAACTCTTCGTGATATTTTTCATGAGCTTGAAGCTATAAATAAAAATATATATTAAAATTAGTTTTAAATCGAGGTCAAAGTATGCTGATAAGGACTCATAAGGTTAAGTTATTTACCTTTCTTGATTGTTTAAAAATTTTGTGACAAGTTAAACACTTGAAAGTTTCTTCAGGACAATTAGACTTTTCATGCTCTTTTAACTTTGAGTACTTGAATGTTTTAAAAGTACAAGCTTTGCAAGAAAATAATTCGAGATCTATTTGATGTTGATTCCACACATGTATAGAGCAAAGACCCCAAAAAGAAAAATTCTTCGAACAAATGTAACATTTATATCCTTTCCCTCCTTTTGAATGACATTTGATATGAGTTTTAAAGATATGCTCAGATTTAAAAGCTGATTTACATTTAGCACAGGGATATTTAGTGGGTTTCTTTATTTTTCTTTTGGTCTTGGTACTTGTAGTTTGTGTTTGTGATTGTTCATTATTATTAGTTTTTTCTCCATCCTGTTGCTTCCCATTGTCATCAGATTTGCCAATAATTTCATCTCTTATAAATTCAGTATTAAATTGACGTAACTGATGAACTTCACTCATGTGATTGACTATCTCATCTTGTGAAGAAAACATTATGTTACCTAAAATATTATTTTAAAAACATTATGATATGATATGAATTGATTTGTTATTAAAGTTGTAATTACATTCAGCACATAAAAAGATATTTTGCATTTGATCCTCATTTTGCACTGAATTTTCTTGACTATGATTCTGTTCAGTTTCTGTTTCAGTTTGATGTATTGGTAAATTAGATTCTTGTACTATTTCTTCTACCTCTAGCTCTACCGATTCTACACTAAGATCTTTTTCTAATCGTATAGGTTTCCGTCTCGTTGTTTCATCATCAGCCAAAGAATTAATACCATGGATCTCTTTAACATGTCCTTGCAAAGTCTTCTTATTTTCACATGAATAAATGCATTGTTTACAATAAAAATTGAGTATTGTTACTTCAGACAAATCTTCTAAATCTTCATCAGCAGCATCATTATTTAAGTAAGAAGGTTGCGTCTGTGATTGAATAGCTGAACATTTATTAACTGTATTTGAAGGATTTTCTTGGATTAAATTATTGGAAGGGTCATAGCTGCAGCTACTGGACATTTCCAGTTCAACAACCGTCTCATTTCTCACATAATGTGGCATAAAAACCATTTTGTTTTGTATCCGAGCTCAAGATCAATTCCTTTGTTCTGTAAAACAACAAAATACAATTAACATTAATCAAAAATTATTAGCCTATAATATAGGCTATAGCATCTAGGATCTAGAAGATAAAGCATCTAATTTAATGTAATATTAAAAATACTCATTTCATTTAATTCGGAAAACTCCGAATTTGGTCTCTCAGCCTCACCACTTTTACAGGTAATGCTTGTAAAATTGACACCAAATTCGGATTTTTCAGAGCTGAAAGAATTACCTGAATTTGAACCGGTCGCATCAAGTGTATTTACATCACATTCACTTCCTCGACTTCTACAACCATTTATTTAAGAGGTCGAGACCACCAAATCCAGATTTAAAGGACAAATAATGTCAGTGTCCAGAGCCAGAGATCGGGTAAATACTCCAATTTAGACCATAAACTTGGGACCTGGCCTAAAATTAAATAAAAGACAAAGGTCATTATTCTTAACAAATCGTAAATAGTTATAAAGAGTTTATAATCATGTTACCTTACCTTGACATCTCAAAATAAGTCAATTTCTCTCCTCAAAAGGTCCAATTCTTCATTTATTTGACCTTTTTCTATAAAAATGCTTAAGCCAATGAGGTCAAAGGTCAAATTTTGTAAAGTAAATTAAATTAAAATTCTTAAAAATATTTTGATTTTTAAAATTTGTATCAAAGTGCGATTCGATTACTTGTAAGCTCTATATTGCAAAATGTGGGGTAAATAGATTAGAAAAAATTGAAATCCGATTTCTAAACTCGGATTTCGGTTGATTTCAAAAAACTCAGGTAAAAAAAATACCCAGATTTCAAATCACGCCTGACCATTCATTATTAACTATTATTACGGTACGGTTTGTATTTAAGGTTTGAAGGTATTATTCATTTCATAAGGCATAGGTAAATCAGATTTCAGCAAGTTCAGTTCAGTTTCAGGTTCTCCCTTCGATTCTCAACATCAGTCTACAATTTAAGTCCTTCATAATTTCGGATTTGAGTTTGAGTTACAAATTCTATTATAATAGTTTGTTCTATTTTGTAGCTTTTTAGGTGATACTTAAGTGATAAATGAATTTACAGATCACCTCTAGGCTCTAGTTAAGTACGAAGTACTTACATAATATACAGATATGTCAAACAAAAAATGAAAAAGTCTTCGAGTTCGTAAACTTAGATTCTGGGTCTAAGAATGGGTTCATATTCTAAACTAAATTAAATTGAATTCAGCTCTGAAAAAGTTAAACTTAATCAGAAATCAGACATAAATATTGTCCAACGGTTCCTTCCATATGGTTAAAGTGAAGAAAGCCATTTGAAGTTTAACTACAGATATACGTAGACTTATAAGAAAATTCAAAATCAAAATGCCTGGACTTATGGAACTTAAAAGGTATGTATGTATTTGAATGATATTATTTTATAATTTTTTCTTAAAATGCAAGCTTTTACAATGGATATTACGATTTTTGTAGCTTGCAATGGGCTAAAGAAAAAGGTAAAAGTAAAAGTAAATTTTAAATCATTTCCAAGATTATTACCAAATCAAACTCTATTTTTGCTTTATGTCATTATTTCTAGGATATAGTACACAGTCATACAGTGTGTAGTACATAATAGAATGTAGATCGTCAACCTTTTTATTATGATTTTTTAAATTTTTGTGTTCTCCTTAAATCAGAGGAATTAAATGGTCTATGGTCACCTTGGGGTAAACCTACGCCTACAAGCAATAATGAACCATCAAAAATTTCGGATCAAGTTGGAACAACGACAAATCAGTTAATTGAAAGGTAAAATAATCACTATAAAAAACTAAAAAAATTAGTCATACATCATAATATAATCAATCTGGAACCAGGAAAAAGCTTCATTTTTTATTGGAATGATTTTTGCATGCTTTCACTTTAGCTTTCTTTTACTCTTATTTCACAAAAAGTACCCTAGTCAAAATCAAAACTGACAAAAACTTAAAATGATATCGAATTCTTATTTCTTTCAATGTTGAAATCCTAGAATTGGTCCTAGATAAAATGATCAAATACACAAAAACTTGGATTTCAAGTTGAAAATTGAGATAAGAATACCACTAATCACTATCAGTTACTTCCGATGCATTCATTTATTCGTATTTTCCGATTTTTGGTTTCAGAATTTCGAGCTTTTGAAATGTTTATAAAGATTTTATACCCTTATTTTTTACTACTGGTAGAAAGCCTTCGTGTGAATTTTTTCGGTTCCTTTGATTTCATTGTCCATTTAAACATGTATATAATAGGCTTATTCGATTTTTCATTTATGTCTAAACATGACTTACCTACAAGCGGTAGTATATAATAGTAGTTACCTGTAATTTAGGAATTTACAGTTGATTTTGATTATGTACACGCTGAAGTCTCAAGTATTGTATGACTTGATAGGTATTTTTTACCTATCTGGGTCAACGGGTTATTGTACCTTCTCTTGAAAAAAAAGCTATTCATGACTTTTCGAGACTTGCTTTTTTTCGTAAAAAAGTGGAATACCTACTTATGTATTTCCTTTTTATCTCTAATTTACATCAACAAAATACTTTTGTTGGCACAAAACTTTTCAGAAAATGCACTTACAATTAATATAAGAGTAGGTACAGGCCTACTTAAACCGGACTCATAATCATTTATAATTTACGTAATGCATTGTATTGTTCAGTTTTCATGCTTTCTCTTGCTTTCTCTTTTGTTTAAACCACATTCTTACCATTCGAACTCGTTATATAAATGCTTTTATGGACAATTTTAGTCAAAAGTTTCATATATCTACCTAAACGTAGACTTTAGTTAAAAGTTTCTTATATGGATATATCTAGACTTTTGTGTCCGAGCGAAGCGAGCACTTAATCACTGTCAACTTTGCATGCACTTTTTTTCCGCATGTTTGTCTGTCCAGAAAATTAGAAAATTATTGGGTCGATTTTAACCAAAGTTGGCATGAAGGACCCTTATAAAATCTAGTTGTACAGTTTCGACAAAAATTTCAAGCACCCCTTGAAGAGCTGTGGATACTTTTAGGGACCCCATATTATCAGTAATTAAATGGGAAAAAATTAATGAGGTATACCTATATAGTAAATAACTAGGGATAATCGATGACAGAAATTCCGTATTTAAAATTTGACATCAGCTTGATTAGGATATTTACCTTTGAGGTAATTTGGGTTGTATTCGACGCTTTGCTCGCACTAATAAATAATTAACTAAAGAGTAGTTGATTTAATCCTAGTATATATAAGGGGCATATGAAGATTTTTTTTAGAAGAAAATTTATTTTATTGTAAGATTTTTGACGAAAATTTTGAGAATTTCCTTGCGGTTGCGGTTCATTAGGATTAACAATTTTTTTAATGCTTTCAGTTCCACAATAACTTCTAATGGAAATTGTCAACTGCCCCCAATTCAGCCATCATACTATAGCTCTACAAATGATACAAATACTATAAGTCATCATAATTTACAAAAATGGCTCACAGAAACTAATAATGACCAAATTGTTAATTTGAATCAAAGCGAGCTTGAGGATCGATCTGGTTGTAATTCTAAACAATCCCAAAGATCTTTGAGTATGACTACAAGTAATACAACAATTGCAACTGGAACAACAGCTTATAAGAATTATTCAACAATCGGTTTAAGTTTAGGTCATGAACTTTATACTAATGGAATTAATAATAACATTTTGTTGAAACATCAAAATCAAAAAATTGATGAAGATACTTCAGGCTATCACAGTAGTGGAAATGAATCAAGAAAAGATCCAGAAAATATTTTCAAAAATAATGAGAATACAGTTATAACATTTAGTTCTAAAGAACAAGATCTTTTTGGCTTGAATAAAATCCCTGTAATTTGTCGTGATCTATCACCAAATAAAAGTCCTAGTAAAAAATCACAATTAAATTCTAAAAATTCTACAAAACCTATAATGATTGCACAGAGATTTGAAAAGGGTTCAAATCCTACAAGTCCTAGCCCAACTTTTTTGCAAAATCAATATCAAAATTCATATCAATCTGATAAAATTGATGAGAATGATGATTCCATTTATAATAGCACGAATTATTGCGTGAATTCGCAACTTTTGAGCAAAACGCCGCCAGCAGCAATGCGGTAAGTACACTTTCAGCTCATTTATTAGAAAAAAATATGTAGGTACTTTACCAACATCATTCAGTATAAATTATTATAAGAAATCACAATTTTTGTCCAAAATTTGTGTACATACTTGAATGGAAATATATAGATCTTATAGGATGAATATCAAAGTGAGTTTTTTGAATTTTTTTTATAGGAGTGCCTTTGTAATTGGAGAAGAAGGACCCTTACCAAATGCCTTCAAAGATGTGGCAAATAAGGTAGGATACTTTAGAGAATAGAGAATTTTGCAAAATTATAATTTTTGTGAATAATTTGGCTTTAAAAGGAAAGAGAACAGTGGCTGAATGAATTAGAAAAGCAGAGAGAAGAGCAGAGATTGAGAAAGGAACTTGAAAAAGAAGAAAAAAGACCAAAGTAAGTAGGGTGATTTCAATATATTTAAGGGCCTTTATGATTATTATGTTTTTTTCAGATGGGGTGACAGAGGACTTGGAATTGGTCATTTTTGGGAACCAAAAAATAATCTCAAACAAGCTGGAGAAAGAGATGAGAATTTTAATATTCAAGGTATAGGACTTGGCCTAAGTCCAGGTGGAAGTTCATATGGACAAGGTGCTGGCGAAATCAAAACACCAAGTTGGCTCGAAAAAGGATTATCAAGATTAGAAGGTTCAAAAGTCTCAAATAAGAGCAATGTAAATGGATCAGGTTATCTTGAAAGCCCAAATTGTACATTTTTTGGGATCGGTTCAGCTCAAATCCACGACAATTCTTATGAGAATCCATATGTACCACAACAAAAACAACCTAAAAATCATTTTGCTGGAGAGTTTTGTGTAACTGGAAAAAATGGAGAAATAGAACAATTTCTGAATATTTCTGATGAGGGGTAAGTTACGAGTATAAAAAAAATCTTGATTTTTAAATCTGATTTTGACATTTTCAACTCAATTCCTTACCTGAATAAAACCAGCTTCACTATTAGGTAGTTGGTAACTATAATAGTATATTCGAAAAGGTTTAAAAATGATTCAAAAATCGATTTTAGATCCTTAATTAGAATATTGCATGACCAATTTAGGTCCTTAAAACCATTTAGGTAAAGTATTGCACAAGTCCTTATATTTTCCAGCAGGGTTCTTGATTTATATCTGAATTCTGAATCTGGTAGATTGCATAGTACTCGTATAACTTATAAATAACGTAGGTACTGGAAAATTAGTAGTAGTACATAGTAGGTAATTTATGTATGTATTGAGATATTACCTAATTTTAATTACATTTGAATATATTTTAGGATTGGTTTACTTCGAGGTCAACCGAAAGCCCCTTTAGATCGTGAGTATTTGATTGAGAAGGAGAAAAAGAGGTTAGCAGCTTTAGAACATCAAGAATTCATTCGGAAACAGGTTAAAACATTTTCCAAATATTATTGAGATAACTGATCTGATAACATAACAATAATAGGGTGCTATTTATTTAAGTACCCTACATAATATCCGTTCCGTAATACATGGTTTCAATTTCAATTTTTTTAAAGATGGAAGATCGACAACAGAAATTACGTGATATGAAAGAAAAACGAGAGGAAAGAATCAAAGAAAAGAAACTGGGTCAAAATCAGATACAAAAAAGTCGAAAAGGATCTACAGGTCATCTTAGAAAAGGGGTAGGTGAAACCATTTTGGCTAAAATTCCAAGATTTTGTCCTATAGATTTTGTCCTAAAATTTCTAATGATAGGGTACTCCGTAAAACATCTTAAGCTTGAATATTTGGAGAAAGTCTATAATGTTTACCAAATAAACTGTATTTGATTTTTGACTTGATTTAGGAATTTTATGCTATTTACACCGATTTTGTGACAATTTTTTTTTGTTTTTAGAGATCCGAGTCAGATTCTGATGGAAATCTAAAGTCTAAAAAGACTCTCAGCTCAAGTCAAGAACAATTTTGTCTACCACCGATAAATCAGAATGGAAATTATAATTATCTCAATCAACAAATGTCCCAAAGTAGGTCATATAGCGACAGCAATACACAACTATCTGGAAATTATCCCCATCAAGAACAATCCAAAAATTTTATGACAACACAACAACCGGACATGGATAATGGTCAAAACTTTAGTTCCCCGGTTTTTGCCCATAATAATAATTACGGTTCTAGTCCTAGTCCTAATGAAAGAATTCGTCGATCGAAAAGTTTGGAAAGTACTCAAGATTATGGAAATCCTGTCCTAGTCAATAACAAATCGAATAATGAGGGTAATAATGACAATAAAATGGAATCAACTGGAGAAATTCGATCATATAACTCACTATGTAATATAAATCAAAGAAATTGCCGAGATAATACTGGAAATACTAATGGTAAATTGAATAAGCCACGATGGGGTGTTACTCAAACTAAACTTCAATATGTAAAAAATTCAGAAAAGGATCCACTGTACAAGCAAAGGCTTCAAAAAAGGCTGGAAATGAAAAAACGAAGAGAAATTGAAAGACATTCTGATACAACTGGAACTGAATCAGAAAGTAGGCAAAATAAATCATCATCAAGTAATAGTATCATCCATTCAGATTATAATTCAAGAAGTTCAAGATTTCGAGTTAAAAGACTGGATAATAATTCTTCAAAATCCAAGAAACCTGTGCCTTTAAAAGCCTTACCATCGAATTCACCTTCTGGTAATAAAAATAAGACAGCTTTTTATACAAAACATGATGATTCAAAACCTTCAAGACCACCAGCTGGTGGACTTTCAGTTGAAAAAACTTTTATTAAACCAAATAGTTCACGTGCTAGTTCAATAATGAGAGATAATGAAGATCCAGATGATTCGATTGATCTCTTTTTTGATGAAAATAATGTGATGAGATTTACACCAAGTCCAAAACCAAGTGCTGGTGAATTTGATGATGGTATTGGTATTGGCATTGATGGTGATGATGGTGATAGAAAAAATTCAAAAAATTATAGTGATGAAAGTTACAGCCATTGTTCAACTCCCATTCAAAAGCCTGTAAAGTCCACAAGTAGTAACAAGAATAGGATCAAGCGAAATGATGCAATTGTTCTTTCCCAAGTAAAAAGTGATGAAGATAGTGGTATAGGTGATGGAGGGCAAATTATCAATTGGTCTGAACCAGAAAATGAAAAGAAGTCTGCAGGTAAAACTGTTTTAAAAGGTCAAACATCTCGTGAAATCAAAAGTAAGCCAAAGCCTAAACCTAAATTATCCAAGATAAAAGCACCTAGAATACAGCCTGAAATGGTATTCGAACTTGATCCACCACCTGAAACACCAAAGTCAATATTTGCAAGTAGTAAATCGACATCTCTATTAGGATTGCCGAAAAGAAGGACAAGTTCACCACCTGTTCCAGCTCTTCTCAAATCTTTATCTAATCCAAGTAACGATGAACAATCGGCTAATAAAAAGGATTTGAGTCCTGAAGAGTTTTATGAACAATTCACTAAAGAACCAGAAGTTGAAGAAGAGGTCGAGCAATACGACTATGATGAGGAAGAAATGTTTGAAAATTTTAATTTTCAAAATGAACAAGATCAGAATGAAGATCAAAATCAAGATAGAATTGAAACAGAATATGGTGAAACTCCCTCATTATTGGAAATAGAAAACGAAGTGAAGTCTACAAATCAAGATGATGAAAACAATGAAGAAAATGCTGAAGATGAAGAATATAATTATTCACTTGATGAATTTACTGGTGGTTCTTCAAGTTCTTTGTCATCAATTTGTTCTTCAAGAACACCATCACCTATACCTATTCCAAATCTCGAAGATCCCGAAAATGAAACTTCAATAGCTGAAGTTGAACAAATTGAGACTGAACTTGAACAAGAAATTAAGGATCAGAATCAGGAACTTGGACAAGAAAATGAGGCTCATACTCATGTCCAAGTTGAGGTTGAAATTGTAGATCAAAACCTTGCCCAAGAAAGTGAACAAGTGAATGTTCATGAACAATATGAAGAGCCTGAGATTGAAAATTCAAATCAAAATCCTAATCAGGAAAATGATCTAGGTGATAATGATAATGATTCTTATAATCAAGATGATTTGCCTGAACCAATTTCCGAACCCCCTCATATAACACCTCTCGACCAGCTAGATTTTTGCCCACCACCACCATCAAATTATCGACTTCCTCTAAATTATTCCAATTTAGATCAATTAAATCCAAAATTTGAACTTAAGCCAAAAATCATAAAATTACAAGAAATTCGACCAAAAGAAACAATTAAACTGAAATTTTTGAGTTGTACATCTCGTACAAGTGCAATTAACGATAAATACTACCCACCTGAAGAAAAGAACTTAAAATTTAAACGAGAGAATTCATACGGAAATAGACCTGATACAAAGGACTCAAATTATTCAATGATTCAGAGAGATAGTCTGGTTCATTATTTAAATACATCGAATACTCCAAAAAGTCAGATTGATGATGATGGAGGTATTACGGAATTCAGTTTGAAATTACCAAAAAATTTGGCACATCAGTTGTCACAAAATCCTAATCATGTTTCGCAACAAACTCGTCAGTCACAGAGGTCAAGGGTGAGATCCAGATCCAGATCAAAAAATCAAAATCATCAAAGACAAATTGCAATTAATAATACCCAGGCATATGATGTGAATGGTTTTAAAAATACTTATACAACAAGAGATCTTGAACATTTCACCTATAAAGATCCTACCACTGATATAGAGGAAAATTTCAAAAGTAGATCCGATTCGGTACAAACTCAAAGTCAGAAAAATAATGGCACTTATAAGGAAATGATGTTGAATCAGCTCCAAAAGGTTAAACTTAAACTACAAATAAAAAATAGATTCTATTCATCAATTAAACTTAATGCTAAAAATATTTAAAATATCTATAAAATATTTTGAAACTTACAATGTTATTATCTAATTATTATAAAAGGGTATCGAAAATCATTCGAAGATCATTGACGATGATTGGGCCTCATCACCTAGATCTTCAGCATCTTCAAACTCATCTGTTTCGATTAATAATTTATCCTCATCATCGTCAACTAACTCTAACTCGAAATCTATTAGAAAAACCTTTAAATAATTGAATTTATTGTTCATTTCATCCAATTTTTAAGTCCTATAAGGTAGGTAGCTTAGAGGCATTTAAATTCAGTACAAAAATCTAAAACTTATTTTTAAAAACCATTGTTAATTTAGCCAATTATGTTAGTAAATTATCCTAAATATCTTGAATTTTAGGATCACGATTACTTGATCGTTATTTTATATGTATTATTAGAGTACCCTACCTATAATAAGATAGGTACCCTTTTGAGCTAAAAAAGTATTTTAGGATACTTTTACAAGTATCCTAAATCCTACCCTACGTATTATGCCGTTACGATGCATCTAAAAATAAAAATTTTATTCCATTTTCCCTAGCTATCTATGTACCTATTTTGAACATAATTCTAATAATCAGCTCTGAAATATCTGTTTTTTACACCTTTTTTATGAATAAATGTTAAATTCAGGTCAAAAAATGGTATTTCATTTCTAAATAAACTATATTACTTTAGTAAATGAATTCTTTAGAAAGTAATCAACTCAATGATTCAAAGTTTTCAAAGCTTATGAATTTTAGAATTATTAAATTTTTATTTATTTTATGCCCGAACCTCAGCAAAAAACAAACAAGTTTTTTAACATAATTATGTAGTATAAGATAATTATTGTAACTTAAACCTTTAATGGAATGAATGAACTATATTTGTAAAAGTCAAATTTATAAAATTAAACTTAAACATTCAAATTCAAATTCAATTAAAAACTACATAGTAGGTAATTATATACCAAACAACATGTAAATTAAATTAAGGCAAAAATGTATAACATTTTTAATAATAAATATATAATAAAGTAGATTGTTTAAATAAACTAGACACATAATAAGAGTAATCATAAATATTTACCTAACTATATCTTTAAATAATCAATAAAATAACAGTTAACAGTAGTAGATAGTAGATAAGAATTAGATTAGTGTTAAAGTTTAAAATGTAATCAATACACACAATATTATAAATTGTAATTATTTTATCCTGCAAAATTCTTGCATACCTATATAATATTTTTCAATAATCCAACTTAAATAAATATTTTAAATGATTTATATAAATTACCTACATAATATTAAGTTTAAGTACATTCTTTTATACCATACTTTTTATAATTCATTTCATACTTTTCTGAGACCAATATCCATTTATCTCGTAGTAACCTATACTATTAGTTCTCTAGATATTATCAGTGTTCTAACCTAACCCGGTTATTATAAAGTAGAAACCCCCAAAAAAAATCTAACAATTCTATACCAAAATAGTTGGGAGTTGAATAAAATGCCCGATTCTTAACTTTTAAGTAATTAAATTACAAACCTAACTAACTAACTAACCATTTTAATCCATTAAATATACTTTTTAAGTAATTGATTAGACATTCGTTGCATTCAAAAATTCATAATATTCACAAAGTCAAATATTTTAAATGTCTTAATTCTATATCTGGAAAAATATATATCATTCATCAAATCTTATAAATACACTCACTTACTAATTAATTAATAATCATGCCTTAAATTATAAAATACAACTAAAGACTATTAAAGCTTTTATAAACCTAAACTAAACCTACTTAAGCTAATTAATTAAATGTAACTTAAATAATAAGAGTAAATTATTTGGCTATTTTATGACCCAAAACCCACAACTATATAAAGTATTTTTTAGGCATTTTTTTAGTAACTAGAAAAGAAATTGCACATGAATGAATGATAATTTTTGAGAACAAATAATTTACAAGGAATAAATTATAATTTTTACTAAACTAGGTATCTAGGTACTACTTATACAAGATAAGATACTTGATTGTTTGTGAACTGATTAGGAAGATTTGAAAGAAACTAAGGTACGTAAAATAATGAAAGCCAAAACCAATACTTAATTATTTTTTTTCTATCAAATCAGCTCGTTAAGTTCACGTCTTGTCTGAGCATTTTTCTTTCTCTCAAATTCCCTTTAAAACCTTTACAGATATTTGTAAAAAAGGTCGACATTTAGAAATTAGAAATACTCGAAATAATATGCTCAAGACAAATGAAACCATTTAGAGTTTTGATTTTTCTACTCGGTAGCACCACATGTTCAAATGATTTAGATCATCATCACTTCGATATAAAATCGAAAGATTTTCGATGATTTTTGGCCTTAAAACTATTGTTCTCACATAATTATAGATCCCTTATTATTACTTATCTATATAAATTAAGTTTGAGCTTTCAAAGCTTTCTCGAATCACCATTACCTCACTTATTTTTTATCTAAAGACTAATAAAACTAGCTAAACCTAGTATCAGTAGTATACTTTTCCATTTCACAGATTAAACTAGCACTAGCTTACCACTTACCTAATGATTATGATGATAAATTACGCTTATATATACCCTATCTACTTATTATACTTTGATAATATTCCCATGTCCATATATCTTATTATTATCTATATAGTAGTAGTAGTACATTTAAATATTTTTCCAAAAACCCATTTAAAATAAAACATCATCACTTTTTTTTAGCCATATCATAATGATTGATTGAAATTGAATTGATAATGATAAGGTACATGAGTATGCGATATATTCTTCACACAATATTTATATAATCCATATATAAAATTATGTCGATAATATATTTTTGTCCTAAATCCTACATAAGGTATACAGTTTAAATAGGTATACTGTTTAAACCTAACTTTTTAAATAATCCCAAAACCCTGTCAAAGTTGAAGCAATAAATGGCAAAAAACAAAAAGTAACTAAACTAAACTCAACAAATATCACAGTAGTATATACAAATAACTTATTTTCATAAAAGATAAATAATTGTGATAATAATTAGGTATTATAATATAAATTATATATTCTAACTTACTACTTCCCACATTTAAACTACTGATAAATGATATTAAGTTCATTTTGTGATGTTTTTTTTATACAACTACCTAATACAATTACCTACGTATTGTAATACTCTATTATTACTTTTAAAGACTTAAAAACTAATGTAGAGGTAAGTATACGGTATACTTACCGTATACTTACCGTATACTTTGTGTAGGTATACTGTATACCTACACAATTATCTAAATTAGTTTGCATTGGTTTATTCTACTACGAGTAATATAATGAATCTCGATTTATATTTGTATTATTTAGAATTAGAATAAATCACATTCAAAACTCTTTTTTATCAATCACAATACAATCATACAATTTCGAAAGAAATTTTTTGAGTTTTTTTTTTATATCTTTGAAATAAACACCAAACTATTACCTACCTACTTACTAGATACTTATTACATATTACATATTATATACTCTACTATCTAGCTAGTAGGTATTGAAATTGTTTTATTAGTGTATTTTTAACTATCTCTAAATAAAAATGTATTTACAATCTGTCTCTCTAGAATTTTTTTTTACATATTTACACAAAAAGGCAATTTGAGGGGGTTCAAGAAGTTTTAAACCATTTTTGTAGTCTAGTATGTATAGTATAGGTAAATCAGACTTCATTTTTATATCTATCTTTTTGAAGTAGTTTGGTTTCATTTTTTTTAGTTAGGCGAGAGCGAGGAAAAATATATTTTTTTAAGAATTGAAAGACTTTAGAATTTAAATATCTACTTTAATTTTGTATGACCTATACTTTAGTATTAATAGTTTAAAAATGGTTTTTAATAGATCTCATTCATAAAAATATAAAAAGAGAGCCTTTTTTTAAAAGAATTTATCAAATCTTTACATTATAATCGTTGACTTTTTCAGTATCCAAATAAAAATCACTTCGAAATAGTTAATTAATTCTAGATTCTAATTGTAAGGTATTTCGAAATACATAGGTAATGTGATTTTAAGAAATATTAATTGTGAATTTGTTAAAGGTATAAATCGTCCAGATCCAGATTATGACCTTTTTTTAATTTTTGTACATTTATGTAATAGTAAATCTGTATAGTGCTCATCTTTTTTTTATATCTTTTGATTATTTATGATGTTAATAAATAATCTCACTAATTTTGATTATAATTATTATATACTTCTTGATTCGCTTTCCCCAAAAATGCTTTTTTCTCCCCTTCAATTTCACGTTTTATAATGTTATGTTGTGTGCGTATCAAAAAATATTTCACATTTCACACAAAAAGTCTTTAGTCTTTGGACAGAATCTTACTTATATAAAATAATGAATATTGATAAAAGATTTTAAATAGTATTATTTTGACTGTTGGAAAAAAGGAATGGTTTTTTTATTGACCTTTCTTTATCTATCTGAACTGAAACTTTTAAATGGGAAATTGATTAGGTAAGGTTTAAGGTTAAGATATTTTAAATACCTAGTTAATATAGTTAGCTGTGATGTCTTTTTACTGATGTTGAGGAATAGAAATGATCCTAGTAAGGTACTAGGTGTCCTAAATAAATAAATAACCTACTTTTCTTTGGAATTTGGAATGCAAAAAAATATAAATTATTTTGAAAAAATTGTCTTTTACGCATAAATTCATAAATATAATAACTAACTTATTTCGTTTGTTGGCAACACTTGATTGTTATATTGTATATAATATAGTCTTAAAGGTAAAATTTGGATTTAAATGTGTAGTATAATTGTAGTATTTATACCCCATTTTTAGGCTTCATTGTCGTGTTTCATTTCAATTAATTAATTTTTTTGTAAGTAGTGCCGAGTGCCAACTACTTATAGTATCGATCGAGTAATTATCTTTAAATATTTATGATTGATTATGTATTGAGTGACTTTCTTATGATAGAATAGGATTAGTTAAGATTAAGGGCTTTACTTTACTTCACGAAATCGTCTTGGCTGCTTTTTCTGATCATCTTGTTCTTGTTAATGATGTGATGAGAAGCTGGGGTTTATTTAATCCTTTCTTGCTCGCCTTTTCTTTGCTCCTCTTGATTTAGCTTCTTCCCAAGTATCTGTGTATCAAATGAATGTAACAATTAGACATAATATGCTTTTAGAAATAAATTATATTTTTGTTATTACCGTAAAATACCTATTAAACGCACTGTGCGTTTATTAATTCAAAAAATATTTTGACCTGTGCGTTTATTAGAGAT